>LPNX010815396.1:195185-223576 GCA_001517045.1 Pseudotsuga menziesii | reverse complement strand
ATAATAGATTTTCAAATCTTAGAAATGGGACCATTAAGACTGATCATGGTACTCAACGCTCCCATTGATAGATCATAGGACAACCAATAGTTCGTGTGAATATATAACGAATGAGTTTGATTCATCTGCATATATATGTTCAACACTCGAAAGAAAGTAATTATAGCAAATTTTCAATTTTGAAGGGAACAATGCTTACCGGAGTCAGAAAAGCGTGCCATCTACCTTCAAAGTCCAGTCTCAAGTTAAATAGTCTTGTTTTACCAGGGCACTTCTCACAAGTTTCGTGGCCCATATATCAAACTATTGTCTTTACAACTTCATCTAAATGGATCATCAAAACAATACACTGATCAATATCCATACATAACAATGACGACTCAGAACAACTATCATTATTTTATGGATAGCCACTACTTTGTACTGTCTCTCTTTAACGTCATTATAGGAATTACATGTTGGCAAAAATAAATATGACATGTCTATCAAATGTCATTATAGGAATTACATCTTGGATAGGGGTGTTTGTAAAATTTAACCCCTGGTTCCAAGCTTTCGCCATAGTCTTCTCTGGGAGTAAAGCCTCCTCTGCAAATGTCATTATACGAATTACATGTTAGATAGGTGTGCTTGTCAAATTTAACTCTTGGTTCCAAGCTTTTGCCATAGTATTCTTCGGGAGTAAATCCTCCTTTGCCATAGCCAGATGACTCTTCAGGGGGAGGGGTTGGGCCAGATGAACATTGAATTTCATTCATCAGTTCCAAGATTCCACCATAGTCTTCTCCGTGATTAAAGCCCCTCCTACGCCATAGCCAGATGGATATTCAGAGGGAGGATTTGGGCCAGATGAGCATTGAATTTTCTTCATCGTATCTAACCTTTTTACATAGTCTTCTCCGGGAATAAAGCCTCCTTTGCCATAGCCGAATGAATCTTCAGGGGGAGGAGTTGGTGAGACCACTCTAGAACTATTCCATTTCCTTTGCACCGTGTAAAACAATAGCACACTCGCTGATACCAACCCTGATATGGTGAAAAGACCCCAGAAGTGTTGAACCTGAAGTGGACTGGTTCTCGACTGATCACTTATATTTTTGCTGCAATCATGGTCATAATAAGGAAACCATTGTTTACGCAATTTGTACAGTTTTCCTTTTTTTGATAACTCTAGTATTCTACCAGAAACATCCCTCGCTAGTTGATAATCCATGCGATCAAATGCCTACCCAAAACAGCGGATCAGAAATCACAGATAAAATTAAAATTGTTATGGCTGCTAGTTATTTCATTGAATATTTGGGGAAATAAAAACCAATTATAGATCACAATTTCAATCACTTACAAATCCTAAGTTTAGAGAGGTGAACGTTTGGCCAGCTATAGCGAGGCGACTGCAATGTTTAGACACAAGGGATTGCATGAATGGACGTGTGTCTATGATAGCGCCCACATCACTTCTAGTCAAAGCACCATAATAACCATCTCTGGTTAGAGGTACTAGTCTATGCTGAGAGATTCCGTAAAATTGTACCAATAAGTCTGCAAATGGAGATCCATTATGATAACCAATTCTTACATTGCTGGCTGCAACACTGCTGATGTCGTGAAGGGTCCGTTCTAAACGTGTGGCCGTAAGAATAGCTGATAAATTTGCTGTGTAGCAAGATTGCAGAATTCCAAAAACAAAAAGCCAGGCCACAATCATTATGCGTCCCATTACGCTCTGGATGTCATCTACTATCCCAAATCAGTTTTTTCGATTAAATTAGTGCTATGCGTCTTAAACAGAAAATGGAGCACAAACTAGGAATTTGTGATATAGAAAAAGCACAACATACCCTGATTAAGAAAGAGCACAACATACCCAGGCTTTTTCTACTGGAAAACTAGCGACTTCTAGCTTTTCTTCTACCATAAGAATGTGTGCTTATCCTAGAAGGAAATCTAACAGTTGTTGCTTAATAAGCACATGTCACAAGATCAAGGTATAAGCTAGCAACCACCAATCATCATGCCAGAGTTTTTTTCTATTGGAAAGCTAGCGGCTGCTAGCTTTCCTTGTAGGATAAGCATGTGTTCTTATGCTAGAAGGAAAGTTGGAAGTCGCTAGCTTTCCTTGATCTTGTGCCACGTGCTTTTTTTAAAATAGAGTACATGACACAAGCTCAAGGTATAAGCTAGCAATCACCAATCACCATGCCTAGGGTTTTTCTATTGGGAAGCTAGCGACTGCTAGCTTTTCTTCTAGCATAAGCATGTGTGTGTATGCTAGAAGGAAATGCTTATGTTAGAAGGAAAGCTAGCAGTCGCTAGCTTTCCTTGATCTTGTGCCATGTGCTTATTTCAAAATAGAGTGCATGGCACAAGATCAAGGTATAAGCTAACAACCACCAATCACCATGGCTAGGGTTTTTCTATTGGAAAGCTAGCGACTGATAACTTTCTTTCTAGCATAAGAATGTGTGGTTATGCCAGAAGGAAATGCTTATGCTAGCTTTCCTTGATCTTGTTCCGTGTTCTTCTTTCAAAATAGAGCACATGGCACAAGATCAACATATAACCTATCAACCACCAATCACCATGCCTAGGGATTTTTTATTGGAAAGCTAGAGGAAAGCTAGCGATTGCTAGATTTCCAATAACATAAGCATGTGTGCTTATGCTAGAAGAAAATGCTTATTCTAGAAGAAAAGATAGCAGTCGCTAGCTTTCCTTGATCCTGTGCCACATGCTTATTTCAAAATAGAGTACATGACACAAGCTCTAGGTATAAGCTAGCAACCACCAATCACCATGCCCAAGGTTTTTCTATTGGAAAGCTAGCGACTACTAGCTTTCCTTCTAGCATAAGCATGTGTGCTTATGATAGAAGGAAATGCTTATGTTAGAAGGAAAGCGAGCAGTCGCTAGCTTTCCTTGATCTTGTGCCATGTGCTTATTTCAAAATAGAGGACATGGCACAAGATTACGGTATAAGTTAGCAACCACCAATCACCATGCCTAGCGTTTTTCTATTGGAAAGCTAGCGATTGATAACTTTCCTTCTAGCATAAGCATGTGTGCTTATGCTAGAAGGAAATGCTTATGTTAGAAAGAAAACTAGCAGTTGCTAGCTTTTTTTGATCTTGTGCCATGTGTTTCTTTCAAAATAGAGCACATGGCATAAGCTCAAGGTATAAGCTAGCAACCACCAATCACCATGCCCAGGGTTTTTCTATTAGAAAGATAGCGACTACTAGCTTTCATTCTAGCATAAATATGTGTCACATACCCCAATTTTGTAAAATTATGTAATTTGTTTTATTATATTTCTGAGACATTATGTTAAACTTAATCCTAAGTAGGGATTGATGACTCAGCAGAATCAACAGTTATGGAGTGTAATTCAGAATATTTTATTAATAATAAATAAATTATGGAGACAACAGCATGGGAGAGCTGTTAAAAGAGATTACTGGTCAAATTGGTGGATGGAACTGGGTGGAAAGGGAAAAGGACAAGTGACAGCATCCTCAAACACTTCCTAAGTTAGAGGTGGCAACTTCGCTATATTTGGGGTCATGATTCCCCAAGAAAGTGGAATCAGAGCAGGTGGCTCATTAAATGACAGTTAACCCTAAAAAGACCTAGGCAATCTTTTAAAAGTACTCAATGAAGAGAGCTGAGGCTACTCAGATTTTATTCCATAAAGAATTCATTCAGGTGAATGTTATTCAGGAATTTCATTGAGGAAAGAGGGAAAAATAGTAAGGAAGTGTTTTGAGTGGATTGCTGCAGTAACTTGATTTTTATTACAACTATTTGGGCTGGGAGAACTGACTGATAGTTCTGAGTTAATACTGAGTTGAAGACTGGTATCTGATTTGTTGCACCTAGTTCCAGCCAGGGAGACCAAAGCAAGATCGGGGGTCTTGAGAAGTCGTTGTTTGAGCGCTCTCCAGGAGTTGGTAGGGAGGAACGACCTCCCATTGCTGTTGTTGTCCACAGCTTAAATAGGTTCTGTTAATTATTTCTTTATGTTTACTGAGTATGAATGGATGCATGTTGAGGTTATTTTATTGTCTGAAGAGCCAGTTAGTGACAGTCAATTTAGTATCTTAGAGTATCAGTAGTTAAATCTGTTAATAGTTACTGTGTTTTTCCACATCTGCAATCACCAGACCATACTCCAGCACAGTATCTTGGTATTGTGAAGAAGAATTCTTCTGAACCGAGTTACCTATTTAAATTCTTTCATTATTTACAAGTATTTCATAAATTTCCTAAGTTTTTTGTTTACAGTCTTTAAAACTACTTCATGATACTGTATCCTTATTTACAGTAAATGCCAGCTGAAAGAAAGAAATAGATAGACTAAGTAATGCTGCTATTTAAAGCTTATAATTGTTATCTGCTAGCTTGCAAGAACTTAACCTTCTAACTGTGGAAAGAGACAATGTTGACAGTAGAATGTAGTTTACCTAATGGTTTGATTTTACAGTTAAAACATAGTATTGTTAGGCTGCATATAGGTTAAGAATGTAGTCATTTAGTGACTGAATCTTCTTGTATTTACAGTTAAAACTTAAACAGATTAGAAACTGTTTTATAATTTCTTATATGATTAAGTCGTATGTATGTATACACAAGAGTTTTATATATATTAACTAAAAACAAAGATTAAATATTATATAATTATTATGAGTTTATACACAGTCTTTAAAATTAAAGTAAATAAACCATACACTGGATAATAACAGTAATAATAACTATAAAAATATTAGAAGTAACATCATTGTTGCATTAATAATAATTTAATTATCTTACTTACAGTATAACAATAATACCTAAAATAATATCGTATTATTTCAAATACAAACCTAGATTAATTAAACTCAATGTATAATTAAATAAAGTTTATGAATAAACTAATAACACTCTAGGTATTATAAAAATGATTTATTAATACTTAGAAACGATTGTAAAATATAATAAGAATACAACAGGATTTTATAAATTAAAAAGTATGCACCTTACCTTTATAACTTTCTAATAAATAGAAGTTAAGGTGTAAATCAGTACAGAAAAACCTAATAATAAATCTCATCTACAATAAGTTGAAGGTAATACTAACAGATCATAACTGTGGTAAGGGTATACACCCTACATATTGTATTATATAGTTATTAAATCAAGAATATAACTCTACAGTAATCTTTATAGAGAATATATCAACAGCATAATGATTCTGTTCTTCTTTTAAAAAGAAAACCAAGCTGTTATCATAAAAACGCAAAGGTAAATAGAGAACTAGTATAATGCTCGAACAACGAGCTTAATATTTATCATATAAGCCATTTATTGTATTCACAGAAACCGATAGAGTTTATACTCTTTTTATTTTACAAACTGAATTAAATCTTAATTGTGGAATTAGGGTTAAACCCTATAAACTTCTAGTTTATTACAAGTAAAGCAACTAATGATAATTTTACTCACAGTCACTTTCATAAGATTTAAAATTTAACTTTGGTACTACTAAAGTTTTAAACCAGTAAAGAATGTAAGAGAAAATTTCAGAAAACACTCATAGGTTTAATAACCGAGGATAAATACCAAATTTATACAAAATACACAGTAGTATTAACTATGATTAAAAAACTGGTATCGAGTTATAACCACAGCAGAACTATACAATGGCTTATAGCCTGTTCCAACATTTAAAAGATAGTAAAAATGAAGGAACCTACAGCCAGTTCGGCCTCATAACACATCATGATAATTACAGACAAGGTTTCGTACTCACGGCCAAAGTCGTAAGGATCTACATACGAGCTAGGGTATAAACCCTGGTACATAATTTTAAAAACAAACTAAAACACTGAAGGTTAAACAGAACCAAAACGACGAAACCATCACTTTCATCTAAGGACTCACACAAGGTGAACAAGCCGTGGAGAGACCAGGGCTTACCATTGGTCGTAGTGCCGTAACCTTCATGTAACTGCCAGGCCGAGAGAAGTAGAAGGTACACTTGCATTATTATGTAGACGGCCGAGTGTTAGCCATTGTTCAAAGTGTAAAAGATATTTTAATAACTTGTGATTATTGTTGTAACTTTAAAGTAAAAAAAATAGTAGCTACCTGGTAGGATTGGTAAACCCTCGCAGTGATCGACACGGCCAGTTCAAATGAGGAGCCTACCAATCGATGGCAACCAGTTTGGAGTTATATCCCTCAACTTCTATCAGCATTTGAAAACCCAGTGAATCGATGAAGAAGGTAACCCTAGAATAGCAATGTTCTCCCCGTCAACTAACACACAGCCAACAGGGAGTACAAGACACGCATTGAAGAAGGGTCAATCGAATTCGCTGGAGCAAAGAGGAGTAGAACTGTAACCCAATCGAACCAAGCATAGCAATGGCGGATTTTATAGAGGCAAGCAACGATTTTACAACACTCCAATCCCTTACAATGCAATAGTAGAGCTAATGAAGAGCTGAAGCAACCGGAGGTCCAATGGCAGACTGAAACAACAACAACCAGGTCAAGAAGGGTTTGCAGAGCGACGGCCAAAGGCCTGAGTACGAAGGAAGAATGACGAAGTTTAGGGTTAGTCAAAGTTATAAAGCGCCAATGCATGGTTAAGGTGTGACCACGTCAGTTCAACAATAATCTGCATGCGAGTGGGTCGATGTCTATAGTTCCACATTGAACATTGCCAATCATTTGTTTCCAAACATTTCTTTGTATGGACATCCCTTACGATCGCTATTCTAAGTTTGCACCTGCATTATAAAACACAAAGATAATGTAAGAATCAATGCATGTATATACTATGCATTATTTATATTATGTTAAGCACTATAAACTTCAAAACTATGCTAGTTCGATTTTAAGCTAGGCATTTTAAACTTTGAACAACCTCCATGATAGAACGATGCTTTTACGCATGCCTTGTATATATCAAAGCTTTGCTATATATATATATATATTAATAACCATGTATTATAAGCAATCGACCAAGATTAAGTCTTGGGTTGTTCTAGACTTAAAAAGATTTGATGTCTATTATAAAGGTTATAATAACATGAGCATAATGTTAAGTTGTAATTTATTCGTTAAACTCACCACTTTAATGCTATTTACCCTAGTCTCAAGTAAGGCTAGGTATAGTCATCCACAAATCTACTACTTAGTACCATTTGTTATAGATTTGCATAGATGGTATAAAACTTGCTATTTTCCTTCTTTAAGTGATTTTAAGAAGTGACTTTAACATCTAGGATTAAAGCTTATAATCTACAAAATTGGAGAAGTTTACTCTAATCCATGTTCACATATTATTACAAATGCAATAACAATCTTTAATAGTCTTAGATTCTTTATGACAACAATGAGGTTTTTGTTGTCTTTCTTACTTAAAGAATTACAAGGTATGGTAAGTGAATGTATAACTAGCAGTTTATGTAAATTACTATCACCATCCTTACTAATAGTAGAAGCTGGAAACTCATAATAAGTTTAAATTATGATCATCTAGAACTAACTCTAAGATGCCTATAGTCTTTATTCCTTGTTGTCTTTGAAGATAGAGTTAGTTCTCCATTTAATGCAAACTCTTAAAAGATAATAGAAGACTTATACCAAAGAGTAAACCTAGTATTTATGAATCAAAAAATTTCTGAATTGGAACTTGGCACGATGCAGTAACATCAAGTAAATAGAAGTAGGTCTGATTATGGTAATCCAATTATACTTACTGTGCTAGATAATAAATGTTATCTACTTCCATATTGCATTTTAGAGATTTATAAAATGATCCAATTATACATACTGTGTTAGATAATAAATGTTATCTACTTCCATATTGCATTTTAGAGATTTATAAATGATCCAGTACTGTAAAGAAAATCTTAAGGAGAGTAATAGGAAAAGCTTTACCTTCAAAGGCTTGATAAACTGGCTAGTATGCATTTAATTTTTACCGAATGTTTTGGTATATCAAATTGAGAAGTATTACTTTAAAGATTTGTTAGCAGTAACTCGAACATTACCTGTCATCTGTAAGAACAGGACGAAACTTTATGCATTAGCTTAACGCTAAGTAAGCCCGATCTTTTCACGACAAACCCACCTTGTGTCACAAACAAAAAAATATTCAGTAACTGAAAAGAAATTACTCTGTAAAGTGAAGTACAATCAAAAGGTCATTCAGTTACAAAACTTCAAGCATAAACTAATCAACCAGTTAATGAGAGCACTTAATGCAATTATATGATATTTTAAAAGTTTTAAATTTTTCAAAAATTTTGGGGTTTGACATGTGGTATCAGAGCATGGTTCAAACACTAGGCCTTGTTGTGGCCCAATTACTTTCCGCAGAACAGTAAAAATAATATACGAACCTGTATTTTATTTTATGTGAAAGGTAGAAAATTATTTTTCTGAATCTAACAGGCAGGTATGGAGAACTTAGGAGAATATGCTGGGGAGGAATCTCAAAACACTGAGACCAGACAGATGTCCAGAGAACCTGTGATTGAGGAGATAATTGCTCACTCCTCAGAGTTGATGCAGACCATAAAAGGTTTAAAGACTGAATTAGAATCAGTCAAGAAGGATAATGAATGAATTCTGAAGACTCAAGAGGAGTTAAATCAAATTCTGATAGAGAAATTTCAGACTGAAGGGAAAAATAGAAGGTCTGAATCTGAAGAAGCTAGCCATCAAAAAGTGTCCAAAAAGATGAAACTAGCTAAACCTGATAGCAGTTCATCATCAGAAGGAAGTAAGGAACAACAGAGCTATTACACTACTAGTGGCAATAGTGAGGCCGAGCTGTATAAAAGGAAGAAAAAGTACAGGCCTTATGAAGAGATTTCTGGGGAGTTCAAGAAAATAAAACCCCCAACTTTCAATGGAGAAACGGAAAAATGAGAAGAGGCAGAATCCTGGTTATCCAGGATGAGAAAATATTTTCAGATTTATAATTATTCGAATCAGCTGAAGGCGAGAATGGCCATATACAACCTTTCTGGAAAGGCAGATATATGGTGGCAAGATTTGAAGAGGATTAAGGGGATTAAAGAAAAAGAGGTCAATTGGAGTACTTTTAAAAGGTACTTCAAGAAGAAGTTCCTCTCTGAACAATACTACGAAGAAAGGGCCAAGGAATTTTATGAGTTAAAGCTTGGGTCCATGACTATGAAAGACTTAAACAACAAGTTCTTAAGTCTGTTAAGGTATGTGCCGTATTTAGTTGATGAGAAACCTAAGGTACATCGCTTTCTCAGCTGCCTACCATACCATATAAAAGACAGAATCAAATATGATAACCCCAAAACTATGGAAGAAGCCATTGGAAAAGCTAATTTCTGTTTTGAACAGAACAAAAAGAAGGAAGGAATAGCCAATTGGAAGGCTAAAAAGAATGGTAATCAGTCTAAATTCAAGAAAAAGGAGTATGTACCCCAGAAAAATTTCAGGAACAACAAGAACAGAAACCATTCAAATGGTAAGAACTTCCAAGGAAGCAAAAATGGTGCTTCAAATAACTCCAATAACTTCAAGGGCAGCAAGGAGGTTTTTAACAATCATGGAAATTTTACTAAGAATTTCGAACGGAAGGAACCTGTTAAGTGTTGGAAGTGAAATGGCCCACACTATGCTTCAGTTTGCCCAAATCGAAAGAAGCCAAATACCAATATTCATAAAATACAAGATGAAATGACAGTTGGAGACTTTGCAAGGACTATGCCCCAGATCAATGCAGCATTGGAGAATCGCCAAGCTGAGTACCAAGCTTCCATGGTGGAAGTAGAAGGTATGGTTAACAAAAATCCTGTAACTATTTTGATAGATCCAGGTGCTAGCCTAAGTTATGTTTCACTGCAGATAGTATAAAAGTGTAATCTGACTGTTGAAAAGTTTGATAACTCTTGGCTAGTTCAACTAGCCACAAGGGCAAAAAGGAAGGTAAATTGTTATGTTAAGGAATGTGTTTTAGATGTGAATGATTTTAAAACTACTGTTAAATTGAATATTTTGCCACTTGGTTCGTATGACATACTTATAGGTATGGACTGGTTAGAACAACACAGGGTAGTTTTAAACTGTTTTGATAAAATGTTTACATGTGTAAATAATAATGAACAGCCTGTAATAGTTAAAGGTATTCCTAGGAAAAATGTAGTGAGGAAGATCTCTGCCTTGCAGCTCAAAAGAGCAGTCAGGAAAGGATCCAAGGCCTATGCTGTAATCATTACAGATGAGGCAAATAAAGTTGAAAAAGATAAAATAAAAATAGAGAATATTCCTGTGTTAAATGAATTTATTGATGTTTTTCTGGAGGAAATTCTAGGATTACCTCCTAGGAGGGAACTGGATTTCACAATAGAGCTGGTACCAGGTGATGTACCTAGCTCGAAGGTTCCGTACCGTATGAATATTCTGGAACTTAATGAATTAAAATCACATTTAAAGGAATTAATCGATAGGAAATATATTCATCCTAGTGTGTCCCCTTGGGGAGCACCACTAATATTTGTTAAAAAGAAAGACGAAACTATGCGGCTTTGCATAGATTACCGTCAACTAAAGAGAATGAAAATTAAAAACAAATATCCGTTGCCCTGCATAGATGATCTGTTTGATCAGCTATGTGGAGCTACGGTGTTCTCTAAGATAGACTTGAGATCAGGCTATCACCAGGTGAGAATAAAAGAAGAGGACATATTCAAGACAGCTTTCAGAACTAGGTATGGACATTACGAATTTGTCGTAATGCCATTCGGGCTTACTAATGCCCCAGCCGTCTTTATGTGTCTAATGAATAACATAATGCATAAATACTTAGATAAGTTTGTTGTTGTATTCATCGATGATATTTTAATTTATTCTAAAAATGAAGAGGAACATAAGGAACATTTACAAATAGTCTTACAAGAACTGCGATAGCAACAACTCTTTGCGAAGTTCAGTAAGTGTGATTTCTTCAGGGATGAAATCCAGTACTTAGGTCACATGGTGACTAAAGAAAGGATTTCAGTTGATCCTGAAAAGATCAGGGCAATTGAAGATTGGCCAGTACCAATAGACGTAACAGATGTTAGGTCTTTCATGGGAATCACTGGTTATTACCAGAGATTCATAGAAGGTTTTTCAAAAATAGCCAACCCAATCACTTCCTTGCAAAAAAAAGGCAAGAAATTCGATTGGAACCTAAAATGTGAAGAAAGCTTTAAGAAACTAAAAACTTTATTAACAATTGCGGCAATTATAAGAATAGCGGATCCCAATAAAGATTTCATGGTTTGTACCGATGCTTGTAATGACAGTCTAGGTGGAGTGCTGACTCAGGATGGGCATGTCATTGCCTATGAGTCTAGGAAGCTAAAGATTCATGAAAAGAATTATGCTACTTATGATTTAGAGCTGGCTGCTATTATTCATGCTTTAAAAATGTGGCGACACCACTTAATAGGCAGAAAGTCTACTTTAATGACTCATAATAAGGGTCTGAAATACCTTTTAGATCAGCCTAACTTAAATGCAAGGCAAGCCAGATGGCTAGCATTCCTAAGTGAATACGATTTTGAAATTCAACACATAAAAGGAAAAGAAAATAAAGTAGCTAATGCTTTGAGTAGAAATGCGAAATTAAATTTTACAACACCAATCAGTACTTATAATTCTGATTTGGATGAACAACTAACTGAAGGGATAAAATTGGATGAAATTTATCAAAAATTACAAGCTACAGCTAAAGAAGAACCCACAGAAATTTTAATTAAGGTTTATAGTCTAAATAAAGATGGATTTTTATTGTTTAAGGACAGACTGTATTCGCCAAATGTGTCTAAAGCTAAATTGCTGATTCTGGATGAAGTGCATAAAACCCCTTATTCAGGACATCCAGGCTACCAAAAGACTATCACAATGTTGAGAAAAGATTATTTCTGGCCTAATATGAAATATGAAGTAGCTGAGTATATAGCTAGATGTTTGGAATGTCAACAAGTAAAGACAGAACATCAACATCCAGCTGGGTTATTGCAACCTTTGCCTATTCCCAGCTGGAAGTGGGAAATAATCAGCTTAGATTTCATTACTAGATAACCCAAAAATCAAAATCAGAATGATTCAATTATGGCGGTAGTAGATAAATTAAGTAAAGCAGCACAGTTTGTTCCTGTTAAAACCACTTACAAGGTTGCAAATATAGTAGACATTTTCTTAAAATAGATTTTTCGACTACATGGTGTATCAAAAGTTATTATTTCAGACATGGATCCTAAATTCACAGGGAATTTCTGGAAATCCTTATGTAAAGGCTTAAACACAACACTGAATTTCAGCACCTCTTTCCATCCTCAGACGGACGGGAAGACTGAAAGAGTTAATTAGGTGTTGGAAGATCTGTTACGAATGTATGTTAAGGATCAGCCAGGTAAGTGGGAGGATTACTTGCATTTAGCAGAATTTGCATACAACAACAATTATCAATCATCAGTTAAGTTCAGTCCTTTTGAAATTCTGTATGGGCGTAAATGTAACAATCCTATCTCCTGGAATAATCCAGTAGATAGATTAGTGTTGGGACCCGAATTACTAAAGGAAATGGAACAGATTGTAAAACAAGTGCAGGAGAACTTGAAGGTTTTCCTAGGATCGGCAAAAGAGCCAAGCAGATTTGAAAAGAACTCCTAAAGAGTTCCAGGTGGGTGAGCATGTGTTCATAAAGGTAAGACCAAAGAAGAGCTCCCTAAGATTCGGGAGTTGTGCAAAATTAGCACCACATTATTGTGGTCCGTTTGAAATTTTATCTAGAGTTGGTCAAGTAGCATATCAGCTAGCGTTACCACCTAATTTAAAAGTACACAATGTTTTTCATATTTCTGTTCTGAAAAAGTATGTTCATGATGCTACTCATGTGATTGATTGGAACATTGTACAGGTAGAACTAGAAGGGGAAGTTCTAGTGGAACCGAATTGTATCCTTGGGAGGAGGGAGATTACTCTGTGGAACCGCAAAATTAGACAGCTGAAGGTGCAATGGAAGCACCTTAGTCCTGAAGAAGCTACTTGGGAACTGGAAAGTAAGATGCAGGAAGCATATCCGAATCTGTTCTAGGAGGTTCCTGAGGAAGAAGAATAAGTAACATCGAGGACGATGTTACATTTTAAGGGGGTGTGTATGTCACATACACCATTTTTGCAAAATTATGTAATTTGTTTTATTATATTTCTGAGACATTATGTTAAACTTAATCCTAGGTAGGGATTGATGACTCAGCAGAGTCAACAGTTATGGAGTGTAATTCAGAATATTTTATTAATAATAAATAAATTATGGAGACAACAGCATGGGAGAGCTGTTAAAAGAGGTTACTGGTCAAACTGGTGGATGGAACTAGGTGTAAAGGGAAAAGGACAAGTGGCATCATCCTCAAACACTTCCTAAGTTGCAGGTGGCCACTTTACTATATTTGGGGTCATGATTCCCCAAGAAAGTGGAATCAAAGCAGGTGGCTCATTAAATGACAGTTAACCCAACAAAGACCTAGGCAATCTTTTAAAAGTACTCAATGAAGAGAGCTGAGGCTAATTAGATTTTATTGCAAAAAGAATTCATTCAGGTGAACGTTATTCAGGAATTTCATTAAGGAAAGAGGGAAAAACAGTAAGGAAGTGTTTTGAGTGGATTGCTGCAGTAACTTGATTTTTATTACAGCTATTTGGGCTGAGAGAACTGACTGATAGTTCTGAGTTAATACTGAGTTGAAGACTGGTATCTGATTTGCTGCACCTAGTTCCAACCAGGGAGACCAGAGCAAGCTCGGGGGTCCTGAGAAGTCGTTGTTTGAGCGCTCTGCAGGAGTTGGTAGGGAGGAACAACCTCCCATTGCTGTTGTTGTCCATAGCTTAAACAGGTTCTGTTAATTATTTCTTTATGTTTACTGAGTATGAATGGATGCATGTTGAGGTTATTTTATTGTCTGAAGAGCCAGTTAGTAACAGTCAAGTTAGTATCTTAGAGTATCAGTAGTTAAATATGTTAATAGTTGCTGTGTTTTTCCACATCTGGAATAACCAGACCGTACTCCACCACAGTATCTTGGTATTGTGAAGAGGGAATTCTTCTGAACCGAGTTACCTATTTAAATTCTTTCATTCTTTACAAGTATGTCATAAATTTCCTAAGTTGTTTGTTTACAGTCTTTAAAACTACTTCATGATACTGTATCCTTATTTACAGTAAATGCCAGCTGAAAGAAAGAAATAGATAGACTAAGTAATGCTGTTGTTTCAAGATTATAACTGTTATCTGCTAGCTTGCAAGAATTTAACCTTCTAACTGTGGAAAGAGACAATGTTGATAGTAGAATGTAGTTTACCTAATGGTTTGATTTTATAGTTAAAACATAGTATTGTTAGGCTGCATATAGGTTAAGAATGTAGTCATTTAGTTACTGAATCTTCTTGTAATTACAGTTAAAACTTAAACAGATTAGAAACTGTTTTATAATTTCTTATATGATTAAGGAATATGGCTGTATACACAAGATTTATATATATATTAACTAAAAACAAAGATTAAATATTATATAATTATTATGAGTTTATACACAGTCTTTATAATTAAAATAAATAAACCATACACTGGATAATAACAGTAATAATAACTATAAAAATATTAGAAGTAACATCATTGTTGCATTAATAATAATGTAATTATCTTACTTACAGTATAACAATAATACCTAAACTAATATCGTATTATTTCAAATACAAACCTATATTAATTATACTCAATGTATACTTAAATAAAGTTTATGAATAAACTAATAACACTCTAGGTATTATAAAAATGATTTATTAATACTTAGAAACGATTGTAAAATATAATAAGAATACAACAGGCTTTTATAAATTAAAAAGTATGCACCTTACCTTTATAAATTTCTAATAAATAGAAGTTAAGGTGTAAATCAATACAGAAAAACCTAATAATAAATCTCATCTACAATAAGTTGAAGGTAATACTAATAGATCATAACTGTGGTAAGGGTATACACCCTGCATATTGTATTATATAGTTATTAAATCAAGAATATAACTCTACAGTAATCTTTATAGAGAATATATCAACAACATAATGATTATGTTCTTCTTTTAAAAAGGAAACCAAGCTGTTATCATAAAAACGCAAAGGTAAACAGAGATCTAGTATAATGCTCGAACAACGAGCTTAATATTTATCTTATAAACCATTTATTGTATTCAGAGAAACCGAGAGATTTTATACTCTTTTTATTTTACAAACTGAATTAAATCTTAATTGTAGAATTAGGGTTAAACCCTATAAACTTCTACTTTATTACAAGTAAAGCAATTAATGATAATTTTACTCACAGTCACTTTCATAAGATTTAAAATTTAACTTTGGTACTACTAAATTTTTAAACCAGTAAAGAATGTAAGAGAAAATTTCAGAAAACAGTCATAGGTTTAATAACCGAAGATAAATACCAAATTTATACAAAATACACAGTAGTATTAATTGTCATTAAAAAACTGGTATCGAGTTATAACCATAGCAGAACTATACAATGGCTTATAGCCTGTTCCAACATTTAAATGATAGTAAAAACGAAGGAACCTACAGCCAGTTTGGCCTCATAACATATCATGATAATTACAAACAAGGTTTCGTACTCATGGCCAAAGCCGTAAGGCTCTACATACGAGCTAGGCTATAAACCTTGGTACATAATTTTAAAAACAAACTAAAACCTTGAAGGTTAAACAGAGCCGAAACGACGAAACCATCGCTTTCATCTAAGGACTCACACAAGGTGAACAAGCCGTGGAGAGACCAGGGATTACCATTGGTCGTAGTGCCGTAACCTTCATGTAACTGCCAGGCCGAGAGAAGTAGAAGGTACACCTGCATTATCATGTAGATGACCGAGTGTTAGCCGTTGTTCAAAGTATAAAAGATATTTTAATAACCTGTGATTATTGTTGTAACTTTAAAGTAAATAAAATAGTAGTTACCTGGTAGGATTGGTAAACCCTCGCAATGATCGACACGGCCAGTTCAAACGAGAAGCCTACCAATCGATGGCAACCAGTTTGGAGTTATATCACTCAACTTCTATCAGCATTTGAAAACCCAGCGAATCGATGAAGAAGGTAACCCTACAACAGCAATGTTCTCCCCGTCAACTAAAACACAGCCAACAGGGAGTACAAGACACGCATTGAAGAAGGGTCAATCGCATTCGCCGGAGCAAAGAGGAGTAGAATTGTAACCCAATCGAACGAAGCCCAGCAATGGCAGATTTTATAGAGGCAAGCAACAATTTTACAACACTCCAATCCCTTACAATGCAATAGCAGAGCTAGTGAAGAGCTGAAGCAACCGGAGGTCCAATGGCAAACTGAAATAACAACAACCAGGTCAAGAAGGGTTTGCAGAGCGACGACCAAAGGCTCGAGCACGAAGGAAGAATAACGAAGTTTAGGGTTAGTCAAAGTTATAAAGCGCCAATGCATGGCTAAGGCGTGACCACGTCAGTTCATTAATAATCTGCATGAGAGTGGGTCGATGTCTATAGTTCCACGTTGAACATTGCTAATCATTTGTTTCCAAACAATTCTTTGTATGGACGTCCCTTATGATCACTACCCTAAGTTTGCACCTGCGTTATAAAACACAATGATAATGTAAGAATCAATGCATGTATATACTATGCATTATCTATATTATGTTAAGCGCTATAAACTTCAAAACTATGCTAGTTCGATTTTAAGCTAGGCATTTTAAACTTTGAACAACCTCCATGATAGAACGATGCTTTTACACATGCCTTGTATATATCAGAGCTTTGCTATATATATATATATTAATAACCATGTATTATAAGCAATCGACCAAGATTAAGTCTTGGGTTGTTCTAGACTTAAAAATATTTGATGTCTATTATAAAGGTTATAATAACATGAGCATAATGTTAAGTTGTAATTTATTCGTTAAACTCACCACCTTAATGCTATTTACCCTAGTCTCAAGTAAGGCTAGGTATAGTCATCCAAAAATCTACTACTTAGTACCATTTGTTATAGATTTGCATAGATGGTATAAAACTTGTTATTTTCCTTCTTTAAGTGATTTTAAGAAGTGACTTTAACCTGTAGGATTAAAGCTTATATTCTACAAACTTGGATAAGTTTACTCTAATCCATGTTCACATATTATTACCAATGCAATAACAATATTTAATAGTCTTAGATTCTTTATGACAACAACGAGGTTTTTGTTGTCTTTCTTACTTAAAGAATTACAAGGTATGGTAAGTGAATGTATAACTAGCAGTTTATGTAAATTACTATCACCATCCTTACTAATAGTAGAAGCTGGAAACTCATAATAAGTTTAAATTATGATCATCTAGAACTAACTCTAATATGCCTATAGTCTTTATTCCTTGTTGTCTTTGGAGATAGAGTTAGTTCTCCATTTAATGCAAACTCTTAAAAGATAATAGAAGACTTATACCAAACAGTAAACCTGGTATTTACGAATCAAAACATTTATAAATTGGAACTTGGCATGATGCAGTAACATCAAGTAAATAGAAGTAGGCCTGATTATGGTAATCCAATTATACTTACTGTGCTAGATAATAAATGTTATCTACTTCCATATTGCATTTCAGAGATTTATAAATGATCCAGTACTCTAAAGAAAATATTAAGGAGAGTAATAGGAAAAGCTTTACCTTCAAAGGCTTGATAAACTGGCTAGTATGCATTTAATTTTTACCGAATGTTCTGGTACAGAAAATTGAGAAGTATTACTTTAAAGATTTGTGAGCAGTAACTCGAACATTACCTGTCATCTGTAAGAACAGGAGGAAACTTTATGCATTAGCTTAACGCTAAGTAAGCCCCATCTTTTCACAACAAACCCACCTTGTGTCACAAACAAAAAAATATTCAGTAACTGAAAAGAAATTACTCTGTAAAGTGAAGTACAATCAAAAGGTCATTCAGTTACAAAACTAGAAGCATAAACTAATCAACCAGTTAATGACAACACTTAATGCAATTATATGCTATTTTAAAAGTTTTAAATTTTTCAAAAATTTTGGGGTTTGACATGTGGTATCAGAGCATGGTTCAAACACTAGGCCTTGTTGTGGCCCAATTACTTTGCACAGAACAGTAAAAATAATATACGAACCTGTATTTTGTTTTATGTGAAAGGCAGAAAATTATTTTTCTGAATCTAACAGGCAGGTATGGAGAACTTAGGAGAATATGCTGGGGAGGAATCTCCAAAGACTGAGACCAGACAGATGTCCAGAGAACCTGTGATTGAGGAGATAACTGCTCACTCCTTAGAGGTAATGCAGACCATAAAAGGTTTAAAGACTGAATTAGAATCAGTTAATAAGGATAATGAACGAATTCTGAAGACTCAAGAGGAGTTAAATCAAATTCTGATAGAGAAATTTCAGACTGAAGGGAAAAATAGAAGGTCTGAATCTGAAGAAGCTAGCCATCAAAAAGGGTCCAAAAAGATGAGACTAGCTAAACCTGATAGAAGTTCATCATCAGAAGGAAGTAAGGAACATCAGAGCTATTACACTACTAGTGACAATAGTGAAGCCGAGCTGTATAAAAGGAAGAAAAAGTACAGGCCTTATGAAGAGATTTCTGGGGAGTTCAAGAAAATAAAACCCCCAACTTTCAATGGAGAAACGGAAAAAGGAGAAGAGGTAGAAACCTGGTTATCTAGGATGAGAAAATATTTTCAGATTTATAATTATTTGAATCAGCTAAAGGTGAGAATGGCCATATATAACCTTTCTGGAAAGGCAGATATATGGTGGCAAGATTTGAAGAGGGTTAAGGGGATTAAAGAAAAAGAGGTCAATTGGAGTACTTTTAAAAGGTAATTCAAGAAGAAGTTCCTCTCTGAACAATACTACGAAGAAAGGGCCAAGGAATTTTATGAGTTAAAGCTTGGGTCCATGACTATGAAAGACTTAAACAGCAAGTTCTTAAGTCTGTTAAGGTATGTGCAATATTTAGTTGATGAGAAACCTAAGGTACAACGGTCTCTCAGCTGCCTTCCATACCATATAAAAGACAGAATCGAATATGATAACCCCAAAACTCTGGAAGAAGCCATGCGAAAAGCTAATTTCTGTTTTGAACAGAACAAAAAGAAGGAAGGAATAGCCAATTGGAAGGCTAAAAAGAATGGTAATCAGTCTGAATTCAAGAAAAATGAGTATGTACCCTAGAAAAATTTCAGGAACAACAAGAACGGAAACCATTCAAATGGTAAGAACTTCCAGGGAAGCAAAAATGGTGCTTCAAATAACTCCAATAACTTCAAGGGAAACAAGGAGGTTTTTAACAATCATGGAAATTTTACTAAGAATTTCGAACGGAAGGAACCTGTTAAGTGTTGGGAGTGCAATGGCCCACACTATGTTTCAGTTTGCCCAAATCGAAAGAATCCAAACAACAATATTCATACAATACAAGATGAAATGACAGTTGGAGAATTTGCAAGGACTATGCCCCAGATCAATGCAACATTGGAGAATCGCCAAGCTGACTACCAAACTTTCATGGTGGAAGTAGAAGGTATGGTTAACAAAACTCCCGTAACTATTTTGATAGATCCAAGTGCTAGCCTAAGTTATGTTTCACTGTAGATAGTAGAAAAGTGTAATCTGACTGTTGAAAAGTTTGATAACTCTTGGCTAGTTCAACTAGCCACAGGGGCAAAAAGGAAGGTAAATTGTTATGTTAAGGAATGTGTTTTTGATGTGAATGATTTTAAAACTACTGTTAAATTGAATATTTTGCCACTTGGTTCGTATGACATACTTATAGGTATGGACTGGTTAGAACAACACAGGGTATTTTTAAACTGTTTTGATAAAACGTTTACATGTGTAAATAATAATGAACAGCCTGTAATAGTTAAAGGTATTCCTAGGAAAACTATAGTGAGGCAGATCTGCAGCTCAAAAGAGCAGTCAGGAAAGGATGCAAGGCCTATGCTGTAATCATTACAGATGAGGCAAATAAAGTCGAAAAGGATAAAATAAAAATAGAGAATATTCCTGTGTTAAATGAATTTATTGATGTTTTTCTGGAGGAAATTCCTGGATTACCTCCTCGGAGGGAACTAGATTTCACAACAGAGCTGGTACCAGGTGCTGTACCTAGCTCGAAGGTTCCATACCGTATGAATATTCTGGAGCTTAACGAATTAAAATCATAGTTAAAGGAATTAATCGATAAGAAAGATATTCGTCCTAGTGTGTCCCCTTGGGGAGCACCAGTAATCTTTGTTGAAAAGAAAGACAGAACTATGCGACTTTGCATAGATTACCGTCAACTAAATAAAATGACAATTAAAAATAGATATCCATTGCCCCACATAGATGATCTGTTTGATCAACTACGTGGAGCTACGGTGTTCTCTAAGATAGAATTGAGATCAAGCTATCACTAGGTGAGAATAAAAAAAGAGGACATATTCAAGATAGCTTTAAGAACTAGGTATGGACATTACGAATTAGTCATAATTCCATTCGGGCTTACTAATGCCCCAGCCGTCTTTATGTGTCTAATGAATAACATAATGCATAAATACTTAGATAAGTTTGTTGTTGTATTCATCGATGATATTTTAATTTATTCTAAAAATGAAGAGGAACATACGGAACATTTACAGATAGTCTTACAAGAACTGCGATAGCAACAGCTCTTTGCGAAGTTCAGTAAGTGTGATTTCTTCAGGGATGAAATCCAGTACTTAGGTCACGTGGTGACTAAAGAAGGGATTTCAGTTGATCCTGAAAAGATCAGGGCAATTGAAGATTGGCCAGTACCAAAAGACATAACAGATGTTAGGTCTTTCATGGGAATCATTGGTTATTACCGGAGATTCATAGAAGGTTTTTCAAAAATAGCCAACCCAATCACTTCCTTGCAAAAGAAAGGCAAGAAATTCGATTGGAACCTAAAATGCGAAGAAAGCTTTAAGAAACTAAAAACTTTATTAACAACTGTGCCAATTCTAAGAATAACGGATCCCAATAAAGATTTCGTGGTTTGTACTGATGCTTGTAATGACGGTCTAGGCGGAGTGCTGACTCAGGATGGGCATGTCATTGCCTATGAGTCCAGGAAGCTAAAGATTCATGAAAAGAATTATGCTACTTATGATTTAGAGTTGGATTCTATTATTAATGCCTTAAAAATGTGGCGACACCACTTAATAGGCAGAAAGTCTACTTTAATGACTGATAATAAGGGTCTGAAATACCTTTTAGATCAGCCTAACTTAAATGAAAGGAAATCCAGATGGCTAGCCTTCCTAAGTGAATACGATTTCGAAATTCAACACATAAAAGGAAAAGAAAATAAAGTAGCTGATGCTTTGAGCAGAAATGCGAAATTAAATTTTACAACACCAATCAGTACTTATAATTCTGATTTGGATGAACAGCTAACTGAAGGGATAAAATTGGATGAAATTTATCAAAAATTACAAGCTACATCTAAAGAAGAAACCATGGAAAGTTTAATTAAGGTTTATAGTCTAAATAAAGATGGATTTTTATTGTTTAAGGACAGACTGTATGTGCCAAATGTGTCTAAAGTTAAATTCTTGATTCTGAATGAAGTGCATAAAACCCCTTATTCAGGACATCCAGGCTACCCGAAGACTATCACCATGTTGAGAAAAGATTATTTATGGCCTAATATGAAATCTAAAGTAGCTGAGAATATAGCTAGATGTTTGGACTATCAACAAGGAAAGACAGAACATCAACATCCAGCTGGGTTATTGCAACCTTTGCCTATTCCCAGCTAGAAGTGGGAAATAATCAGCTTAGATTTCATTACTGGATTACCCAGAAATCAAAATCAGAATGATTCAATTATTCCTGTTAAAACCACTTACAAGGCTGCAAATATAGTAGACATTTTCTTAAAACAGATTTTTCGACTACATGGTGTACCGAAAGTTATTATTTCAGACAGGGATCCTAAATTCACAGGGAATTTCTGGAAATCCTTGTTTAAAGGCTTAAACACAACACTGAATTTCAGCACCTCTTTCCATCCTCAGACGGACGGACAGACTGAAAGAGTTAATCAGGTGTTGGAAGATCTGTTAAGAATGTATGTTAAGGATCAGCCAGGTAAGTGGGAGGATTACTTGCATTTAGCAGAATTTGCATACAACAACAATTATCAATCATTAGCTAAGTTCAGTCCTTTTGAAATTTTGTATGGGCGTAAATGTAACACTCATATCTCCTGGAATAATCCAGTAGATAGATTAATGTTGGGACCCGAATTACTAAACGAAATGGAACAGATTGTAAAACAAGTGCAGGAGAACTTAAAGGTTGCCCAGGATCGGCAAAAGAGCCAAGCAAATTTGAAAAGAACTCCTAAATAGTTCCAGGTGGGTGAGCATGTGTTCATAAAGGTAAGACAAACGAAGAGCTCCCTAAGATTGGGGAGTTGTGCAAAATTAGCACCACGTTACTGTGGTCCGTTTGAAATTTTATCTAGAGTTGGTCAAGTAGCATATCAGATAGCGTTACCACCTAATTTAAAAGTACACAATGTTTTTCATATTTCTGTTCTGAAAACGTATGTTCATGATGCTACTCATGTGATTGATTGGAACGTTGTATAGGTAGAACCAGAAGGGGAAGTTCTGGTGGAACCGGATTGTATCCTCAGGAGGAGGGAGATTAATCTGCGGAACTGCACAATTGGACAACTGAAGGTGCAATGGAAGCATCTTAGTCCTGAAGAAACTACTTGGGAACTGGAAAGGAAGATGCGGGGAGCATACCCGAATCTGTTCCAGGAGGTTCCTGAGGAAGAAGAATAAGTAACATCGAGGACGATGTTACATTTTAAGGGGGTGTGTATGTCACATACCCCAATTTTGCAAAATTATGTAATTTGTTTTATTATATTTCTGAGACATTATGTTAAACTTAATCCTAAGTAGGGATTGATGACTCAGCAGAGTCAACAGGTATGGAGTGTAATTCAGAATATTTTATTAATAATAAATAAATTATGGAGACAACAGCATGGGAGAGCTGTTAAAAGAGGTTACTGGTCAAACTGGTGGATGGAACTAGGTGGAAATGCAAAAGGACAAGTGGCAGCATCCTCAAACACTTCCTAAGTTGCAGGTAGAAACTTCCCTATATTTGGGGTCATGATTCCCCAAGAAAGAGGAATCGGAGCAGGTGGCTCATTAAATGACAGTTAACCCAACAAAGACCTAGGCAATCTTTTAAAAGTAGTCAATGAAGAGAGCTGAGGATGATCAGATTTTATTCCAAAAAGAATTCATTCAGGTGAATGTTATTCAGGAATTTCATTGAGGAAAGAGGGAAAAATAGTAAGGAAGTGTTTTGAGTGGACTGCTGCAGTAACTTGATTTTTATTACAGCTATTTGGGCTGAGAGAACTGACTGATAGTTCTGAGTTAATACTGAGTTGAAGAGCGATATCTGATTTGCTGCACCTAGTTCCAGCCAGGGAGACCAAAGCAAGCTCGGGGGTCCTGAGAAGTCGTTGTTTGAGCACTCTCTAGGAGTTGGTAGGGAGGAACGGCCTCCCATTGCTGTTGTTGTCCATAGCTTAAACAGGTTCTGTTAATTATTTCATTATGTTTATTGAGTATGAATGGATGCATGTTGAGGTTATTTTATTGTCTGAAGAGCTAGTTAGTAACAATCAAGTTAGTATCTTAGAGTATCAGTAGTTAAATATGTTAATAATTACTGTGTTTTTCCACATCTGGAATCACCAAACCGTACTCCAGCACAGTATCTTGGTATTGTGAAGAATAATTCTTCTGAACCGAGTTACCTATTTAAATTCTTTCATTATTTACAAGTATTTCTTAAATTTCCTAAGTTGTTTGTTTACAGTCTTTAAAATTACTTCATGATACTGTATCTTTATTTACAGTAAATGCCAGCTGAAAGAAAGAAATAGATAGACTAAGTAATGCTGCTGTTTAAAGCTTATAACTGTTATCTGCTAGCTTGCAAGAATTTAACCTTCTAACTGTGGAAAGAGACAATGTTGATAGTAGAATGTAGTTTACCTAATGGTTTGATTTTACACTTAAAACATAGTATTGTTAGGCTGCATATAGGTTAAGAATGTAGTCATTTAGTTACTAAATATTCTTGTATTTACAGTTAAACAGATTAGAAACTATTTTATAATTTCTTATATGATTAAGGAATATGACTGTATACACAAGAGTTTTATATATATTAACTAAAAACAAAGATTAAATATTATATAATTATTATGAGTTTATACACAGTCTTTATAATTAAAATAAATAAACCATACACTAGATAATAACAGTAATAATAACTATAAAAATATTAGAAGTAACATCATTGTTGCATTAATAATAATGTAATTATCTTACTTATAGTATAACAATAATACCAAAAATAATATCGTATTATTTCAAATACAAACCTAGATTAATTATACTCAATGTATAATTAAATAAAGTTTATGAATAAACTAATAACACTGTAGGTATTATAAAAATGATTTATTAATACTTAGAAACGATTGTAAAATATAATAAGAATACAACAGGCTTTTATAAATTAAAAAGTATGCACCTTACCTTTATAACTTTCTAATAAATAGAAGTTAAGGTGTAAATCAGTACAGAAAAACCTAATAATAAATCTCATCTACAATAAGTTGAAGGTAATACTAACAGATCATAACTGTGGTAAGGGTATACACCCTGCATATTGTATTATATAGTTATTAAATCAAGAATATAACTCTACAGTAATCTTTATAGTGAATATATCAACAGCATAATGATTATGTTCTTCTTTTAAAAAGAAAACCAAGCTGTTATCATAAAAACACAAAGGTAAACAGAGAACTAGTATAATGCTCAAACAACGAGCTTAATATTTATCTTATAAACCATTTATTGTATTCAGAGAAACCGACAGAGTTTATACTCTTCTTATTTTACAACCTGAATTAAATCTTAATTGTGGAATTAGGGTTAAACCCTATAAACTTTTACTTTATTACAAGTAAAGCAATTAATGATAATTTTACTTATAGTCACTTTCATAAGATTTAAAATTTAAATTTGGTACTACTAAAGTTTTAAACCAGTAAAGAATGTAAGAGAAAATTTCAGAAAACAGTCACAGGTTTAATAACCGAAGATAAATACCAAATTTATACAAAATACACAGTAATATTAACTGTGATTAGAAAACTGGTATCGAGTTATAACCACAGCAGAACTATACAATGGCTTATAACCTGTTCCATCTTTTAAAAGATAGTAAAAATGAAGGAACCTACAGCGAGTTCAGCCTCATAACACATCATGATAATTATAGACAAGGTTTCGTACTCACGGCGAAAGCCGTAAGGCTCTACATACGAGCTAGGGTATAAACCCTGGTACATAATTTTAAAAACAAACTAAAACCCTGAAGGTTAAACAGAGCCGAAACGATGAAACCATCGCTTTCATCTAAGGACTCACACAACGTGAACAAGCCGTGGAGAGACTAGGGCTTACCATTGGTCGTAGTGCCGTAACCTTCATGTGACTGCCTGGCCAAGAGAAGTAGCAGGTACACCTGCATTATCATGTAGACGGCCGAGTGCTAGCCATTGTTCAGAGTGTAAAAGATATTTTAATAACCTATGATTATTGATATAACTTTAAAGTAAATAAAATAGTAGTTACCTGGTAGGATTGGTAAACCCTCGCAGTGGTCGACATGGCCAGTTCAAACGAGGAGCCTGCCAATCGATGGAAACCAGTTTGGAGTTACATCGCTCAACTTCTATCAGCATTTGAAAACCCAGCGAATCGATGAAGAAGGTAACCCTACAATAGCAATGTTCTCCCCGTCAACTAACACACAACCAACAGGGAGTACAAGACACGCATTGAAGAAGGGTCAATCGCATTCGCTGGAGCAAAGAGGAGTAGAACTGTAATCGAATCGAACCAAGCCCAGCAATGGTGGATTTTATAGAGGAAAGAAACGATTTTACAACACTCCAATTCCTTACAATGCAATAGCGGAGCTAATGAAGAGCTGAAGCAACCGGAGGTCCAATGGCAGACTGAAACAACAACAACCAGGTCAAGAAGGGTTTGCAGAGCGGCGGCCAAAGGCCCGAGCATGAAGGAAGAATGACGAAGTTTAGGGTTAGTCAAAGTTATAAAGCGCCAATGCATGGCTACGGCATGACCACATCAGTTCAATAATAATCTGCATGCGAGTGGGTCGATGTCTATAGTTCCATTTGTTTCCAAACATTTCTTTGTATGGACATCTCTTATGATCATTACCCTAAGTTTGCACCTGCGTTATAAAACACAACGATAATGTAAGAATCAATGCATGTATATACTATGCATTATCTATATTATGTTAAGCGCCATAAACTTCAAAACTATGCTAGTTCAATTTTAAGCTAGGCATTTTAAACTTTGAACAACCTCCATGATAGAACGATGCTTTTACACATGCCTTGTATATATCAAAGCTTTGCTATATATATATATTAATAACCATGTATTATAAGCAATCGACCAAGATTAAGTCTTTTGTTGTTCTAGACTTAAAAAGATTTGATGTCTATTATAAAGGTTATAATAACATGAGCATAATGTTAAGTTGTAATTTATTCGTTAAACTCACCACTTTAATGCTATTTTCCCTAGTCTCAAGTAAGGCTAGGTATATAGTCATCCACAAATCTACTACTTAGTACCATTTGTTATAGGTTTGCATAGATGGTATAAAACTTGTTATTTTCCTTCTTTAAGTGATTTTAAGAAGTGACTTTAACCTGTTGGATTAAATCTTATATTCTACAAAATTGGAGAAGTTTACTCTAATCCATTTTCACATATTATTACCAATGCAATAACAATATTTAATAGTCTTAGATTCTTTATGACAACAACGAGGTTTTTGTTGTCTTTCTTACTTAAAGAATTACAAGGTATGGTAAGTGAATGTATAACTAGCAGTTTATGTAAATTACTATCACCATCCTTACTAATAGTAGAAGCTAGAAACTCATAATAAGTTTAAATTATGATCATCTAGAACTAACTCTAACATGCCCATAGTCTTTATTTCTTGTTGTCTTTGGAGATAGAGTTAGTTCTCCATTTAATGCAAACTCTTCAAAGATAATAGAAGACTTATACCAAACAGTAAACCTGGTATTTACGAATCAAAACATTTCTGAATTGGAACTTGGCACGAGGTAGTAACATCAAGTAAATAGAAGTAGGCTTGATTATGGTAATCCAATTATACTTACTGTGCTAGATAATAAATGCTATCTACTTCCATATTGCATTTTAGAGATTTATAAATGATCCAGTACTCTAAAGAAAATCTTAAGGAGAGTAATAGGAAAAGCTTTACCTTCAAAGGCTTGATAAATTGGCTAGTATGCATTTAATTTTTACCTAATGTTTTGGTTCAGAAAATTGAGAAGTATTGCTTTAAATATTTGTTAGTAGTAACTCGAACATTACCTGTCATCTGTAAGAACAGGAGGAAACTTTATGCATTAGCTTAACGCTAAGTAAGCCCCATCTTTTCACGACAAACCCACCTTATGTCACAAACAAAAAAATATTCAGTAACTAAAAATAAATTACTCTGTAAAGTGAAGTACAATCAAAAGGTCATTCAGTTACAAAACTAGAAGCATAAACTAATCAACCAGTTAATGACAACACTTAATGCAATTATATGCTATTTTAAAAGTTTTAAATTTTTCGAAAATTTTGGGGTTTGACAATATGTGTGCTTATGCTACAAGGAAATGCTTAGGCTAGAACGAAAGCTAGGAGTCACTAGCTTTCCTTGATTTTGTGTCATGTGCTTATTTCAAAATAGAGCACATCGCACAATACCAAGGTATAACCTAGCAACCACCAATCACCATGCCCATGGTTTTTCTTCTGGAAAGCTAATGAGTGCTAGCTTTTCTTCTAGCATAAGCATGTGTGCTTATGATAGAAGGAAATGCTTATGCTAGAAGGAAAGCTAGTAGTCGCTATGTATTAGTAGTCGTTAAGCTAGGAGTTGCTTATAATTCCACAAACTTCTACTATGCATTAGTATACTAATAGTGGCATCAAGTAGCATTGCTTGAGATTTTGTATTACTCTAGTTCCATATAGATGTTATTCTTCACTAGTCCACAATATAGGTTTATATGACACCAAATAACTATTTTCGAGAGTACTTAAAATAGGGGTG
>LPNX010815396.1:59752-188175 GCA_001517045.1 Pseudotsuga menziesii | reverse complement strand
ACCATATTACACACATATGTTAACCAATTCTTTAAATTTCAATGTTTAATTTCTTCCCATATGTAACCACTATTAGGAGGTTCTAACCACTATTAGGAGGTTTTAGTACATTTTTAAATGATAACTATATTACCTTAACTCAACAAGTATAAACCTCATAGAAAACTTGTAAAGTCCTAACAACCAAAACTGTCGGAACATAAGACCATATACGTATAGACTTTAAAAGACCACAAACCCTCAACTAAAATGTAAACCTTTCCCTCTCATTAACCCCAAATTTAAAATGCCTCACTCTTTTCATTTGAGTTTGAATTTGAATTTAGAGAGTTACATTTTCCCTCCTCAAAATTTCAATCTAGTAACTATCTGCAGCAGAGGAGAGCCAAGAAGGGAATCTCGATCTAGAGAGAAGGGTATCTTGATCTGGAGCAGAGGAGAGCTGACAAGGGCATCTTGAGAACCCTGGGAAGGTGAAAAAGCACGATTATGGTGAACTTGAAACAGTCTGTCCACTTACTGATGCCCTTGGGACAAAAATATTCACCAGGAAACAACACATTTGGCTGTGGAAGCCGACGGGAATTTGTTGCAAGGTAAGGATTCGAGTTATGGTAGAGTTTATATTCGGGATTCTGGGAGAGAAAATGCTTTGCCTAATCAGTAGAATGGTAAATTAGCAAACAAGGTCCATGATTGGGGGGCAAAAAAAGGGGTCAAGGATGTGCACAGGAGCAAAAGCCTTGTCCGCGGTGGAAATACGAGCTTGTCACTGGTGAGTCTTGATTCTTGGTGAGGGCAATATCACCCCACCCCCTTCACCGACCTGACAAGCCCCTTTTGATTTAAGATTTGCATATGTTCTATCTAATGGATTGGATTTACATTGATGTACATGAATTTATAATTTTTTTATTAAAATTTCAATATTTCTTATGTGATCAATGTTTTTCAAGTTTTATTCCTGATTTTGTTATGGTTTGAAATCTTGGCAATTTTGTTTATGGTCTAGTTTGATATTTTGGCAAATCGGGTTCTGGGTCTGACAGCATTGGTACAAGGAGAATAAATGTTGGATCGAGGATTGATAGCTATGTTGGGACCTTCAAAATTGAAACTGATAAGGTATAGGAGTTTTAATGTGTATGATATTTGAGCAGGATGGTGTAGCAAAGTGGAGAAAATCAAGGCATGAGTGATTTCTATTTCAGTCAATTTTAGGAACTCAATAATAATTTTCATTCAATATTCTCTTAATTTGAAGGAATTTCCCACTAGTGAAGATTCACTGGTAGATATTAGCAAGTTCAATAGTGACTTTTGTCCCAATGTGGTTGGGACCCAATGGGTTCTTAGTGAACACAACTTTTTTATGGATTTTGTTGTTGTTTTTCGTTACTTGGATGGATTATTTATTGGGTAAGTGTTGGGGTGGGATCATTCTTTCCCAATCAGGTTTGGGCATCCTTTTGATAGTAGTTTTGTTGTTTGTTTTGTTGGAGTGATGTCTTATATCATTGTATTTTAACATCATGATCTGCACCTACAAACGATAAACCTATATTTGATGTACGTTGATGTACATGAATATATAATTATAGATTTACATGGACGTACATTTATAAAATTTCCCTGTCAGGGCATGAATAGACATCAATGCATTGGACTGGTCTTTTGAGTAAAGTTGTTGAAACAGACAAGGATAATGATGCGTCATTAGTATTCCATTGAGTCTTTTTTTCTTATTTACGTCTTTATTAGACCTATCTTGGAGATGTGTGATAGAGATCATCTTAAATATCAGTTGGAATTGGCAATGCAATAGATCGGAATAAATGCTCTTGATTCACATGATTCTTTTCGTGGTCAAAATCATGAACATGATGATTTAGAAATGTAGAGAAGAAAGTAGGCCCATTTCTCAACTTTTGCCTTCAAGCACTGATAACAACATGAGAAAATACGTGCAAAGGATATGTTCTTAGAAGCTAGTGAATGGTAAGGCTTGAAAATTTTCAACAATCATCATTAAGATTGGTTTGGGGAAAAATAATTCACGCTGGGGTCCCTGTCATGATACCCGAAAAATTTTGTGCTCTACTAGCTAAGAAGTGCCAGAACTCTGAATAAAATAACAACATGAGCAACTATGTACAAAGGATATGTTCTTAGAAGCTACTAAATGGTAACGCTTAAAAAAAATTCAATAGTCAACATTACGATTGGTTTGGGGCAAAATAATTCACGGTGGGGGCCCTGTCATGATACCCGAAGAATTTTGTGCTCTGTTAGCTAGGAAGTGCCAGAAATTTGAATAAAAGAACCTTGGTATTGTATGAGGGCTGGTATCAGTGGATGGGGTCACTATGGTGAAGAGATATAAACTTAACTATAAATATTCCTTCATGCCTTAGATTAAATAATGTTAAGGTTTGGTGGATCTGGTGGGTTGTTTAGAGGCTAAGCTTGGCAACCTTGCGTTGCTTAAAGTGGGTGGAATTTGAGCACTCCTATTGTATTATCAGCGATAGCATCATCATCATTCATTTTTGAGTTTCAGAAATAGTTCTGCGCTGCTAAATTAGTTTTTCCAAATTTTCAGAAGAAAGAAGAAAAATACAAAAAAATCAGTTTTCAGAATTCTGTCAGATCATTTATTCAGTTGCTGTAAATTAGCAGGTTTTTATTCAGAATGGATGAGTACTTATTGTAGGCATCCTTTTGTTGCAATAATTATCAAATCTAGCTGTTATCTGCACAAAGCAGAAAATTTCCTAGCAGATTTATCTGCTGTGGTCTGCACAGGGTCTTAGATCTCAGTTCTAATAGTTCAAATCTGTGTGTCAGAGCCTCTTTGCAATTTAAACAGTTAATATTTAGGTTCTTACCCTTGGATTGGGATCATAACGGTGATTGATAATTGGCTACTACTAAATGTTTATGCCATTCCCTTCACATTGCTATGATTGAGGAAATCACATTCATCAAAACAACTCACAATGCCTTTTATGCATGATTTTCCCTTAAGCATTGAAGGAATAACTCGTACTTGTGATGATTAATATTTAAACTATGTGGCTGCATAAATACATTTCTAATATGTAACATAACAGACCATACATAAATGGCTATGTACAAAACTAGTGACGACAATGAGATACGTTAGGGATGATGATTCATAGAGGATATTGAGATATTCATGGATGTTTTTATGATAACAATATCTTAAATCACATTTTTATGGTCTCCTAATTCTATTTGAAGGGACCTACTATACATCTGACGCTATATGCAGGGATTGGAATGATTGCTTAGAGTTTCCCCTTATGGGTTTCTTCACTGTAAACCCCTATTGTCCTCTACTTTTGTGTGACTCTGAATTTATTGTTGTGCCTGTTTAATTTAACATTTGGTACGAGAGTAATCAATCCATTCCCATTGTATCTTCAAATGTATGATAGGTCCCTTTTTATAGCATTAGGTGACCATAAGAATATGCCATATTTAAGATAATCCATAAATATCTCAACAACGTCCATGAAATCCTCACCCTCGACTCTGATTGTTTCATTATTAGTTTTGTATCTAGCCATTTATGCATGATCTATGCATGGCCTACCACATAGTTTGGGACAATGTTACCAAAGTGCAAAGTGATGTGGGAGGAGTGGAAATGCCTTGAGTGGCATTTCCTAAAAATCCTGGGAGTGAAGCTGTCTCGGGAGGATTTTTATATATTCCCCAAAAAGGTGCAAAATGACAAATTAGTTGTAGAAAATATGGAAACATGCACATTTGTGCTATTTAGTACACGAATATTGCATTATTATGAAGCTAGAAATGCCATCCATAGTATATTAATGACTAATCTTCAGAGTAAAAACTACCTAATATTTACAAACTTACAAATATTTCAACCATATAATAGGATTTAGACCATGAAGTCATGGAATCAAATTGGCTATCCACATGACCAAAGAGTTATGTTTGAAAAATAGGCCATCTTGATAAGTTATAATTTAACTACAATTTGAAGACCAAAACACTAAATTGTGCTAATATCTATGGCAAATAAAGTGAAAAAGGATAAACAATTATTCTATGTACTTTTCCTTCCTCAAGGCACCACAAAGATAGACCTCCATGAACCCTAAGTCGATTTGGTAGTGGATCCGGTAATTGTGAAGATTGACCTGGATATGAAGCTCTTGTTGTTGGATTCTTTGTCAGGTTGACCATGGCAGTAGATGGGGTTGCGTCCCACCATGAATCATCATCAAAAAGAGCAGTCTTCGAGTGGTCCAAAACCAATGTTGTTCTTCAAATTACCCTCCTTTGTATTATTGTCCCAAGTGTTATATGCTTTATCCATCTATGATTCCTCTATGATATTGGGAAAATGATTGTAAGTTGTCATGCACATAAACCAAACTCTCTGATTGATTTACATTCAACTTGTTTCATTTGACGTTGTGGATGGAGTTATATGTGCTCCAACACCTCTCTGCAGAAGTAGTGTTCACAACATTTGAAAGCATCTGTGCCGCCAAATGTTGTAGTTGTGAGAAGAACTGCCATACATGTTCCACCACTTGAGAAAAGACATTTTATCTCGATCTCTTATTCCATGGACACGATTAAAGCCATGGATGCCAGTGCTACTGATCTAGTCGATCAATCTTTGTCATATGGTATCACACTCGTCAGAGACTAGTTTGTTTAACGCTTGCATGTAACCAGCTTGCACCTTTGGACCTTGGTGTGGTTTTCTCTTCACCCCACCTACCATTGGTGCTTGCAAGTTGTAATAATGATGGATGATAGTATTTTGGTGGAAGAACATAGTGACATATGCTGAGGCATGTAGTTGAATAGTTTTTCCACTTTATTCAAGTATGATTCTACAAGTTTGCATCACTAGGCTCAACAATGTTCTTAATTTGCTTAGCACGGTGTCCACTTGCTCATAAACCTCCCCAATGGCTGGGGGATCTAAATCTGCAAATCAAATCATGCTATAAATTGGTGTGATGAGTTGCAAAACAAAACTAACTTGTGACCAAAAGTGCTATCAAGAATGGCTCCCCTCTTTGCATTAGCATCATTTCTATCAATACTCAAGCTATCCTTTTATATCACTCATTACCATATCAATTGAACCCTGTCTTATCCTCAATAGGTGCTTAAAGGTGAGGAAATAGCTACCAAATCTAGTTTCTACAATCTTAAGCAATAACAACTTAGAGTAGGTGCCATAAATGAAGTGGAACTTCTTATGCTAGGTAACAAATTTGATGAGTTTCTTTCCTTTCTTCTACAATTCTTATCCATCCACTCTCCTTATGCTTGACAATATCATGCATCAAAAGGCTCAATGTGTGTACCAAACTGTTGAATTTTAGCATTAGCATGAATACTTAAAAAATTCCCAGATTAACTTTAAACAAATCACAAGTGCAGTAAAATAACATTCATCACATCAACACAATGGACACAAGAGTTTTGTCACTGTGGATTCTTTAAAGGAGAAAAACCCCATAAAACATTAGCAACTCATCTCATAAATGAGATGATTAAATTCTTCAAAAAGTTCCACAAACCCCAATAGGTTTAACCACAGAAACAAAAGATCAATTTCTAGAATTACATCAAAATTGAGCAATTTAGGGCTTTTCCCTCTCCTGCCTAACAATTTCAGGTTGCCTAGATCTGAATTTTGCTGCCTGATTGTACCCTGCTAGTTTCCTGCCTATACTTCTCTGTCTACACCTGTATGTACGGCTGCCTGATCTGCTGCCTGGACTGTCCTCCTTGCTGCCCGTCTGTCTATCTGGCCTGCTCAGTTGGTTGTGGTAGCCCTGTTTGCTTGATCTAGGCCTCAGTTGTCAAACATCTTACTAGATGCCCTGTGTGGTAGCTATGCTGCCGCCTGAAGGGCTATCAACTAGCATGTGCCCCTATGGGTCTGCCCGTGGGCTTCCCTGAGGGTCTGTGCAGCCTCGGGCTGCTACAGCACCCTCATGGGTATGCCTATAGGCTGCCCGAATGAACAATTAGGCCACGATTGCCCTTATGGTTCTGCCAGAGGGTTGGCCATGAGCCCTTGGCTAATAATTGTTTTTCTAATATAAATTGTCTTTGTTGGTGTACATTGTTAAAATATTCATTATATCATGCATGATGCACATAGTAGGCGTATTCTTTTATTAAACATTCATGAGTTATTTTCTTAACATCCATGTTGAACAAAATCACACCATCAATGAATAACAACATTTATGTAGCAACACACACATCCTCAATTGGATTCTACAACTGTTTATTAAACACATCCCTTTTTCTTTGTCCATATCAAGTTTAGGTTATTAGGTATGCATTAATACATTATGTTGTTCTCTAAGACCCTTTTGTGGACCACTTTAATAGATTGCATAATTATTTAGGATATTTTGTTGCCTGAGCACGATAGATTTTTTTGCTTATTAGTGTGTTTGGAAAAATAAATTGGATTTTAAGCATGTTTGTCTTTGGATCTTATTGTCTTTTATTAGAATTTCAAATGATGAAATCTATGTGTTAATATTGCTCCTCTTCCTGATTCTTAAAGGGTGCTAGCTCAATGGAAGAGCACTTGCTTTACAAGCAGGAGACTGGTGGTTCGATTCCTCCATGCCCTAATGATATTGCAATGTATTTCTAAAGGTAAAAAATGTGGTAGTGCAAGATGGATGCAATATTAGACGCAATACTAAGTGCAATGCATGATGTAAAAGTGGACATCACATCAAACACAAAAGTGGATGCAAAATCCGACCTTATGTCAGACGCAAATGTGGACACAAAAATGGATGTCACACTAAATGCAAAATTGGATGCAAAAAGAGACTTAACACTAGACACAATTAATGACTCAAAACTAGATGTAATAATATGTCCAAAACTAGATGCAACAATAGATGAAAAAGTGGATTCCTAACTAGATGTAAAATTGGACATTAAATTGAGCACAAAATATGGTGTATCGATGGACATAAAACTAGGCGTAGCACCAGGTGCAAAACTGGAAGCAACATTTGGTGCAAACAAAAACTTAAAACGAGACACAATTTTAGATGCAAGACGGGACAAAACATTGGATGTAAAACTAGACGTAATATTTAATGCAAGATGGGATGCAACATTGGACACACAACTAGATACAAACATGGGCACAAAACTAGGCACAACACTGGGTGTAAAATTGGGCTCAGACATAGATGTAAAAAAAGACATCAACTGGGATGCAACACTAGGTGCAAACCTAGATGCAAAATATGACGTAAAATGAGATGAAACATTTGGCACAAACATGGATTCAAAAAAAGACGTAAAACAAGATACAAAATTAGATGCAAATGGGGATGCAACATTATAAGTAAATTTGGACGCAAAAGTAGACGCAATATTGGGCCTAAAATTGGATGCAAACCTAGATGCAGAATTGGACACATAATTTTATGTAAAACATGATGTAAACTTTGGTGTAAGACTCGATGAAAAACTAGGAGCAAAATAAGACGCAACATTGAAAAAATGAGCGTGAAACTGGGTGCAAACAAGGATGTAACAAAGGATGCAAAAAAAGATGCAATAGAAGTTGAAAAATTGGGTGCAAATAAAGGCGTAACATTAGATGTAAAAAATTGGGCGCAAAAATGGATGTTAAAAAGGATGGAAAAAAAGATGTAATAAATGGCGTTTTACGAAAATGTACAATAGCGCCAAGTTTAGCACCGGATTGTTCACCACAGTTGGGAAAAAATTACACTAAAATATGGCGCTAAATTCGACGCTAAATCCAGTTTTTGTTATAGTGTAAGTTTGAGTGAGTATGGTTAATAGTTGAGAGGGGGTGGGGAAGGTTCAAGGTCCTAGGAGGATGTTGTAAATTCAAGTGTAGAAATATGAATGGAATGGGAGCATTGTGGGTTACAAAAGTGAAGGGGTGTGGGCACTAAGAGCACTATTAGGAGGTGAAGCGGTGTTGAAGAGAGAGGAGGAAGTGGGCAATGGTTTGATGAGAGAGGATTGGTTAATGGAAAGGCGCATATGGACTATCAGAAGAGGAGTAGGATGTGTTGGAGGAAAGAGGCAAAGGAGGGGGAAGTTGAAGAGATGGGAATGAGATGCGATAAAATAGAGAATAGGGGTCATAATGAGGTACGGGGTTGAGGAGAAGGGATAAGTTGAAAACATACATATATATATATATATATATATATATATATATAAAGAGAGAGAGAGAGAGAGAGAGAGAGAGAGAGAGAGAGTGAGTGATGTATAGAGTGTGAGAGAGAATAAGATAAAGAGGGAGGAGGGGTAGTGAGGGAGGGATGGATATAGAGTGAAGGAAATAGATAGTGAGGGAGGGATAGAAGGTGTGGGTGTGTGTGTGTGTCTAGGGGTAGACAAAAGAAGAGAAAGGGGGAAGGGATACACATGTATAGGGATATCTAGAGAGAGAGAGAGAGAAAGAAATGGTGTCAAATAGCGAGGGTGGATGGTTGATCGATGGAGAGAGAGGGAGGTTTTGAAAGAGAGAAATATGGAGAAGGAGGGTGAAAAGAGATAGGGAGGGAGGGATCAAATTTGAGAGAGAGAGGATATGGTAGAGGGATAATGGCATGGAGGGATAGTAATTAAGGAACAAGGGAGGGAGAGATTTATAGAGGGAGATAAATAGAAGGTGGAGAGAGAGGGGGACACACACAAACATGCACACATAGATTATGTGGGAGAGAGGGGGATGGGTGAGTCATAGAGGGAGAGGGGGAAGGGTGAGAAATAGAGAAAAATTGATGGAGGGAAGTATAGTGAGGGAGATATAGAGAAGGTGAAGAGAGGTTATGAGATATGGGAAGTGAGGGAGGGACACACACATAAATATGTAGAGAGAGGGAGGAGACACACACACACACATAGAGATTGTGTGGGATAGAAGGAGGGATTGATTAGTGACAAAGAGAGAGGGGGGAGGGGTGAATGATAGAGAGAGTGATATGGAGGGAGGGATAGTGAGGGAGGTATATAGAAGGAGGAGAGTGACTATGAGAGAGGGGGTTGAGGGAGTGACATAGACATATATATAGACAGAGATAAGGGGGAGGGACATGGCACACACCCATGGATTATGTGGGAGAGAGGGGAAGAGGGGTGAGCAATAGAGAGAGAGGGGGGATAAGTGAGTGACAGAGAGAGAGTGGTTGAGGGAGGGATAGTGAGAGAGGTATAGAGAAGGTGGAGAGAGATTATGAGAGAGGGGGGATGAGGGAGGGACAGACAAACACACATATAGAGAGAGGGATATTGTGTGGGAGGGAGAGGGGACAGGGTGAGAAACAACGAGAGGGAGGAGGGGGGAGTAATAGAGAGAGAGTTATGTAGGGAGGGATAGTGAGGTAGGTGTAAAGAAGGTGGAGAGAGGTTTTGAGAGATGTGGAGTGAGGGAGGGACAACATAGACATAGAGATAGAGAGAGAGGGGGGGAGGTTGTGATAGAGAGAGGGGTGAAAGACACACACACACATACACATAGAGAGATGGAGAGATGGAAATACAAAGGAAGGGAGGGCTAGTGAGTAAGGCATAGAGCGATAGTGAGTAAAGCACATGCATAGCCATAGATGCCGAAAAATATTCTTTAGGGATTGAGTCTTGGATTTCCTCCCTTGACCATGTTGAGGCCTTACTACCCATATCTAATGCTCAAAACCTCTTAAAGGAGTCTGCATATTTTCTTGGAGACCAAGCATACCATGAGTAGGTCATGTGTTGTGCTTCAAGGATTTTTTCATTAACATGGGTGCCTCAAATATTCCATTATGGCCTAAGGCACAGGAATATTCCCTCAATCATGTTTCATAGTTCCCATACCTACTGGTCAAAACTACTTAATTCCACTAAAAAACATATTCATAGTCCAAATATACCTACGAGATTCCATGGATGATTTTTTAAGGAATCCTTCCTATCCTTGAATGCCTAGAAGCTTTAGTTAGGGCCTAAAAAATAGTTTCATACCCTACCCATGTCCATGGCCTTGAGATGCATACCTAGTGCTCAAAAAATTATAATGGCATGCATATCCCCATTAATATTCAAGGGATTCTCTTTCAACGTCATGTGTGGTGGTTGGAGGCATCAATTTTGGCCCTAAATGGTTAATAACTTCCTTTAAGGCCTAAGGACCAAGTGCTTTCCCCCACCCATGTCAAGGGGTCTAATATTTGTACTTAGTACCCAAAATGTTCTAATGGCACTAGTAACCCCATTTCAAGGTAAATGATACCATGGAAGGCTCTATTAAGGTTGTGAAACACATCATTCTTGTCTCTAGATGGATAGAAGTGCCTTATAGGGGCTAAGGCCTAGATTTCCTCCCCTTACTATGCCTAAGGTCCTAATACACATACACAGTACTTAGAAACCCCTAATGGTTCCCATATCCCCATTCAAAACAAAACTATCAACTTGAGAGGTCATCTATGGCGATTTAAGGCATCGTTCATGGACCTTGAGCCCTAAGAGATGGTTTACAACCTAGAATTAAAGACTTATTTATTAACCATGATTAACACCTTATCCTCCATATCTAATTCTAAAAAACTACTAATCATGGCCATATCCCAACTTAAAGGTCAAGGATACCCTTAAGAGATCATGTGTGTTTGTTAGAGGTGTTGTTTTTTTCTCTATATGTCTATAGGATTCCTTTAGGGCCTAAGGACTAGGTTTCCTCCCTCAACCATGTATATGGATATGTTTTTTGTGCTAAGAGAATTATAATGTCGATGCATATTCTTTCTTATATGGAAAATATCACATACAAAGGTCCTATGTGCAGGTTCGGTGCCTTGTTCATGGACCTCAAGCATTAAAAATTACCTTTAGGTAATAAATATTGAGTTTCCTTCACCAAGCATGGTCAAGGAACTATGACCCATACTTAGTTGTTAAATCCTTCAAATGGTGTCCATATTACAACAAAAAGAAAATTTATGCTCTTGGGAGGTTAGGCATGGTTGTTTGAGATGTTCTTAAATCTACTAAAATATTACTATAGATCCTAAGTCTTGATGATGCAAACTATTGTTTTTATTCATTTCCCTATCTCTGCCCAAAACCATCTTTTGTGGTTTTCCATAACACATGCATGCTTTTCTTTTCTAAAAAGTGTGCACGTTTTGCTTCTCCAAAACGTGTGCTTGCTTTTCTTCTCCATAACGCATGCATGTTTTTCTTTTCCATAACATGTACATGTTTTGTAACTATAAAATGTGTGTTCGTTTTGTAACTATAAAATGTGTGCACATTTTTCTTAGCCTAACCTACATGTCATATGACATGTCAAGATCGAGCTTAACCAAACCAAACATTACATAACGCAAGTGTGTTTTGTTTTAATCTATCATGAGTGTGTTTCCTAAAAGTAGAATTGCATCTAAAAGGTCCCTCATCTTCTTTCACACACCCCTAAGTTTATATGGTCTTCTTAAATTTGTTGCATATATCGGTATATCTGATATTAGTATCTTTGGTGATTCCAAAGTTTTAATAGAATGGATGAATGACATATTCAATCTTTAGGTGTTTTTAATCAATAAATGGTGTCAGAAAGTTCAATATTTGAGAAGATCCTTCAATAAAATCACATTCAGGCATATTTCCAGAACTTTTAATTCGAGGGTTGATTTTCTCTCAAAAAGAGTCATTTCTCTTAAATTTGGCCACTTAAGGTTTCAAGAATTTTTGGAAGGCATTGTGATCCATGAAGGAGAGACAAACTTCATAGACTTCGTCTAATTGATGGATGAGAAGCTTCAGATGCACAGTTGGTTATGGATGTTTTCCAGATTATAGGTTTATTTTTTGTAAAAAGGGTTGGCTTAATAGTTTTTCTTGTGTTGATATGTAAGAAAGAAGAAGATTGTAAGGATGAATTGCATATGCATATCTTTTTCTTTGATTAAATATAATAGCAAGAAAAAGATCTTATTTTTTGTGAAAAAAGATAGACATTGGAGATAACTTGATTTTTCATAAATAACAAGTATTTACTTTTTTCATTAATGTAGCTTAGTAAACCAGAATTAAAAAGATAAAATAAAAAAGAAATATCATAATTAAATAAAAGAATAGGATTTATTTTTAAAACTATTTTAAAACTATTTTATAATGATTTTTTTTATTAGTATGATTTGTTGATGGTTATTAATGTTGAAACCAATTTTGGTTTTCTTTATAATTTTGTTTTGTTTTAAAATTTTTTAAGATAAACCTTCTTATATATAACCATTATTGTGAAGAGTTAAAATATCACTATTGTAATAAATATGTCCAACATGAAATTGTTGAGGATTTCCATCCATGTGGTATTTAAGATTTAGAACAACATGAAGAAGATTTTGTAAATGAAATCGATGAAGCTTTTGTTGAAGAGTCACTGCACATTGAAGAACATATTAAAGGCGTGATTGATGAAGGTATGGTTGATGCTTCTCCTTGTTGTCCTCATGGTGATGAGAGTTTGGTATCCATAGTTGGTTTTATGAGAAAGTGATTTTCGTCTTTCACCTTTTTAATGTCACAAATATACTAGTTCTTTCATCCTATGATCTTTTCAGAATTGTTTAACGCCTTATTTCACTATAATTCTCATGAGTTTGTTATTGTTTTAGAAATTTTTATTTTATTATTTACACTAAAAAAGTGACACTTTTCATCTTTTATAATATGATTAACCACATCCTTATATCATCTTAGATTTTTTTTAACATGTAAATATTTATTACACCACGACCTCTTCAACTTTATATCTACTAATTTACCTTTAATATTATCATTAATATCCCCGAATGTGGGTGTGAGTTAGACCAAAATGGAGGCTAACATGGCCCCTCCAGCCAGTGCTCAACCCACAGCCATTAATGGCCTTTCAGGCCCAGATATATGTTGCCACTCCATATCTCGATGAAAGGATGAAGCTATCTCATCGCAACTTGAATGCCATAACTCCTCCGCTTGGCTATTGTGCTTCGCACAAGCGCCATTCAATTGGGATGATTGCCCTATGGATTTACCCCATTGTTCTGCTCCTCTAGTTCATTATCACTCTCTTGATTCATCAAGCTCTCCATGATCATTCAGTGCAATAGGTTCAACACCCTCTACTTCAAGACACCCTCACCTGTCTCTCTGCTGATCCTTGCCCTCGCACTGCTATCCATTATCTTAGCTCTCTCGCCTAAAGCCTTGCTCAAGCCAGTAATCTCACACCTCTGCCATGCCTAGAAGACAGAAAGGCACTTCACGCAAGGGATGAGGATGACATGCATGGTCAGAAGGCCATATTCCCCTCTCTTCTTAAGCTAGCAACAATGGCTTCGACCTGGAAATTCTGGAGGAGGTGTAAAGAATTGTCTAGGACTGGGAGGATGAATTATCTGAAGCGCTTGGTGCAGCTAGATGCACAGTGGAGCGACGACAGAACTACTGGGTCTTCAAAAACCTTCTCACACACTTGGTCCTCATATTCAATCCTCTAGTTCTGCCATGCATTGCTCCTCTTGTTCAACCACCCCCGTCCCCACAAGAAACTGCACCTCACAGTCCCCAACCGGTCTTACCTCAAGCCTATCCATGTCTGCCTAATACCTCAGATCCACCACAAATCTCCATTCCCCCTTCGCACCTCAGACCCTTCTCCATCTTAGCATGTAAGTTCTCATCCAACCCAATTGTCTCGAAGAAGACCTCTCCATTTCCCACCAAAAATCCACCTGTAGTCTCATGGAAGGAAGCCTCTAGCTTCAGTGATGAGGAAATGGCGACATTTGATGACAGTTCAGCCACACCTTTAGGCAAGCCTACACACCTAGCATCTCCAGGTTGCACTTGTCCAATCACAAAAGAACCATGGCCTGGGCAAAAATCATGACCCCTGGTCTTCATGACCATGTGTCCTTCTGTTTGCTGCATGTGCCACCTTCAGATTCTTTCCAACCACGTGTCGCTTACTTTGTTTATGTTTGTCTTCCTTCGTTTATGTATTGTCCACGTGTTGTGCCACACCATCTTTGAACTATGAGCATTTTTGTCTATGTTCATTTGGCAGGCCTGTTTTTCCTTTGAGAAGGAGCGTCATTTTGGATCTATTTTCCCTCCCAAAGGGAGGGCCTAACTATACTTTGATACTCCACACCTGCTCCACCTGAGCAGGCCGAACTACATTTTTTCTTGTACTATTATTTTCTCTTTTTTTAATAGATTAGATATCAACTTACAAAAAAAAAATATTATCATTATTCTAAAGAGTGACACATTCTTCGACTCCCCAATTGTTTATCCAAGATTTTGCATCTTTATGCCAACCTACCTTAAGTTGCAGGTAGTTTTGACTCAAATAGGAAAAATTTTAAGGGTGAAATTTAACCGACAATTTAATTTTTTTTTTTTTCCCCAAAAATGGTTCACCAATTTCTTTTTTTTCCTAAAATTATTGGCCCAAATTTCACAAGAAAAAATATTTTACTTTAAGCATCACCAAGCCGAGAAACTATATAAAATTGGTATAAATTTAAATATGTTTACAAAGATATCACCAAACATTTTATGTTTTGAAATTTGAGAATTAATAAGATTTTTGAAAGCTTTTACACTTTAAAAAATAAATCCTTAAAAGAAATACAATGGATAAATTATTTCTTACGATGTTCTTTATCTTATTATTTTACATTAAGTACATGGTCATAGTCATTCTCTCAATGGGGGCATGAATTGATTCTATGAAGAAGATATCATAGGGTGTCTTTCTTTTAAATTTGATATTATATGTTACATAAATATAATTCTACAATTGTGCGAGAAATAAACTGTTAGTTCTTAATAATTATTTTAATAGGAAAATAATAAATATTTACCACTACATGCATCAAACTCTGAAGGGTTCTAAATTAATTAATTAATGCTTGAATTAAATTAGGTAGTATGAAATTGAATGGTATTTATTTTTAGAGTATTTAAATAATTAAAAATGGTTTTTAAAAATTACAAATTTTAGACATCCTCTGGTAAGAGCCCATATCAGTATTATACCTACACCGAGTATTCAATGAATTCTCAATTGTTTAAAATTTTCATATACAAAAACCCAATACTCCTGAATTATGGTACTATGGTTGAGAGTAGCAATGCTGATGAATTGTCTCCTCTGGGCTTTTCTATATATATATTAAACTTTAAACATTAAAATAATTCATTCATTTCTTTTTAGACATATTATTTGCAACCAAATTTACAATTTTACAAACAAAAATATGATTCTACGAGTGTCTGAGGAAATACCATTAGTTTTTAATAATTATTTTAATATAAAAATAAGAAATATTTACCAATTGTTTGTAATGGTGTGCTATTAAATTATTTTTTGGATAGAAAAAATTCATAATTTATATTGATCTTGGAAAAATTGCAACCTAATAAGTGCTTTAAGATATAGGACTTAAATACATCGAGGAGGAGGGGATCATAAAAAACTATCACACACAATGTTTATTTTTATCATGTATAGTTAGAGAAACATCCGAGATGCATAAAAAGTATCAAAAAGTTGTCCAAAATGCTACCATCAAGCTATGTTGCATTGGCTAATTTCCTTCTAATTTTCACCACCTGGTTGCCTCTCCAATTTCCTCAACAAAAATAGCACGACATACCTTGGAGACGATGATGGCTTTGGTGGATCCGGAGGCAGTAGATGGCCAAGGATAGAAACCCTATCCCTTCTCAAAATTCGATCATAAATAGACACCATTTTTCACGATGCATCTCTCAAACCTCAGTAACGTTTTTTTGCGGCCTCGTGAATTACTGAAATAAAAAGTATAATTATTTTCCAAGCTCGACCTTAATTGATTGAATTTTCATCAAAGTTAACAATTCCTTTCCTTATTAGCTCGGACTTCAAGAAACGCTTAATAATCAATTAGACCGTCCACAAATTCACTGCGTATTTCGTCCAGAATAGTGGCATGTTGAAGCAGTGTTTCCATATGAAAAATAAGGTCATATTGAATCATGTTGAATCCTTTTGGAAAACTAATTTTATGAAGGACGTCCTTTTTTTTGGCTTGATAAGAAGATACATAGTAGAAGGGAAGAATATTTTGCAGCCTCATCTGCTATTAGATGGACTATAAGAAGTAATAGGAGAGAATGTTGAACTTCAAAGTCTCTAACATGTCCCATGTTGAATGTCCGTCTCTGCATATATTTTTGTTGGGCATCCACCTACGATTCTCTTTTTGCTCCCCATGCTGATCATTCACCTATGACATAGAAGTAACATCAGAGAATACTATGGACAATGGAACTACTAGACTCCAACGCGTATGACAACGATAATGATATGATTGGAAGTTGAAACCTCATTGCAACATTGATCCTCTAGTACCATTTTATCCCATGCACCACCAGCCAGCTAATTCTAACCAGATCGTTAGCATGTCGTCGCAACTCACAAAGAATAGTACCGTTAAAGCTCATAAAGCTAGGAAGATTGCGAAGATTCAGTTTTGTTGGAATCAGAGCAAGGATACAGTTTGATACATGGATAGAGCACATAGAATTCATGTCCCTTTAAAAAATATATAGGATTAGCTCCAGTCCGTACCGTAGTATTTATAGACACCAAAAAATTAAAATGGTATTGTGACTTTCTATACTAAAATGGTATTACACTTTCTATATTAGTTGATTATAAACCCAATGCTTTAGTTACGAAGTATGAGGATCATTTAAGGGATTGTGGCACTCAACTTTTGATCGATTATGAGATCAAATGGCCCATGAAAATAACCATTTTAGTCAACCTTGTCTTTGACACTCCACAAATCATCCATGACTTGCGTTACTCATAAATCAATGCCAAATTGTTTGTTTATTGAATCCATGTTAGGGGTCCATGATAAACTTAGAATTGAATGGCAAAAAGGAAGATATATTAACTAATACCTTCAAAGAGTAACAACTTCCAAAAACGTAAGTGTATGAATGATTTCATTATGGGGATCTAATCCCATATTTGCAATCACAACTTCTGAGTCCTGTCCAAGCAATGGTAATGTTTGAAAAAGTAAAAACTATGAATATTCTAAAATTAAAGGATCATGCTCCATTTATCTAATAATGATTTCTTGCTAATGGGGATAAGAATTCAATTGCCTGGCCCTGAAGCTCACTAATCAATGTATTTTAACTGGGTTGTAAAGATGGTCTAGCACGCCAAATACTGTTGGAAATTGGATACTTGTCTCAGTTACTCGAATAACGGTTGGACATAAGTCATTCACACTCGAGAACCTTGACAATTTACAGATATTGTTGGATCTTAGTCATAATTATCTTTCTGATGTCATTCCTCCTCAAATAGGCAAGTTGTAGTAAGTGATGGCCATGACTTTGTCTTACATCAACATGACTCAATAGCTTCCAATGAATTTTGTATTATAATTATCTTTCTGGAAGTTTTAGCTTTTCAGTTTAAAGTATCCAATCGCTCACCATTCACTTTTTTTAACAATTGGAAGTACTGAGATGGGATACTCTGGAATTATACCTCTCGTTCAATTTCTTTAATAAAACAAAATGCATTTTCATTTCCTTTTAAAATAAATTATATTGAAAATAAAATAAATTTTAATTTTATCATATAATCTAAAATTTTATTTAAATAAAATAAATAAAGAGAATCCATTTCATTTTCATGCTAATTTTTAACATCAAGAAATTATTTTTATTATTATTATATATATACACTAGGGGAATCTACAACTGGGTACATGCATGGAACATGGGTAAACCCGGGTGTGATTTGAACTTGTAACCTCCTTTACAACATATGACTTCATATCAAAGGAATCACCAATAAGTCACATCCATGGAGGCTTTTATTTTACTAATATTTCCAAATATATATTTTTTATATTATAAAAAATATCTTTTATTTTCCTATATTTAAACATGAAGTTAAAATAAATCCCCATATCTCAACATGCAAGTTAAAATAAATCATAATATCTAATAATAAAAAAAATTATAAATACTACGTTAGATTTTTTTCAAATACTTTATAAATACTATTAACGTTAAAATATAAATATATTAAACTCATAATTAAATATGGAAAAATATATTTTTTCTTAATAAAACAAATTGCATTCTAATTTACTAATTTTCCATAAAAAAAATTATATACAAAATTTATAAACTACTTTTACATTTAAGAAAAATCATATATAAAATTTATAAATTTTAATGTGATAACTTCAAAAAAAAATCACATTTAGTAACTTCAAAAAAAATATAAACTTCACATTTAGTAACTTCAAAAAAATCCAAACTTAAAATGAATTTAAATTGTTTTATTGTTTTAATTTTTTATTTAAATTTATTGACATTATTTATTTATTATTAAATATATAATTTGTCCATTTGAAGTAGTCTAGGTGGGTGAGAAGAGTGATTATTACCTTTCGTACCTAAATTCAATCATTATAAGTGTTGTACAGGAATAGACACCTTATAACCGAAGGCCTGGGGTTATCAACATAATCATAAAACTTGCAGGCAATCGACCTTAGAGTACAGAAAAGGAAATAAAAGGATAGAATAGACTCACCCCATACACGACGGTTGATCCTCGCTTTGTCCTCTTCCACTTTGCTTCTCCTCCAAAGTCTTCAGGGATGTTTCTCCTTCACCTGTCAAGAGCAAATCCTCCAAGTGCAAGATGATACATGTATATAAAACAGGTCAGATAAATCATATACAAAGTGCTTAATCATAAGTATTCATCAAACCATGATACATGAAAGACATTCAAGACACATATGGAAGAATGATTCTATTTATTAACAATAGTGAATGAGTTCAGATTACAACCCAACGCCCGAGACAAGGACTCATTTGCAACCAAAGGATTCTAAGATCCACTGCTCCAAAGACTTCTGAATAGACTCCACTAGCATAACTTTGCTCTCCAAGTATGATTGATTAATACCCTCCCCAAGGCCTTTATTTATACTTAGTGAAATAAGGCAGTTTCGAGAGTTGAGGAGGTTGAGATAGTTAAGGTGATTATGGTTAAGGGCTTAACAAATCTCAAATAATCGTGATTTATTATTTTTAATGTCAAAGAAAGGTGTACGCGGGTACTAATACTGGCAACTCGCGTATGACATGCGAGTTTCTCCAAGGGGAACCAACGTACAAATATGTACGCGAGATGCAATTATCGATACTCACGTACAACACGCGACATGCTTTAATGAAAGGCACGTATGTACGTGAGTTGCATATAGGAAGAGGCACGTACAACACTTGACATATTCAAAGGTAAAAATAACCAGCTAGATGGATGATAAATGTAATTCATAATATGCCCATCTATAGTGTTTTAGGCAACCTTTAATACATAAATGTCATTTTGTGTGCCAACATAAGGAATGTCAACACTCGGACGGAGAAGTGCCATTTAGGTGGATAACAGATGCCCCCTAATGTGTGAGGTCATAGGAAAGCGATGGCCGAAATACATTATAATCTTTATCTTTATCATCTTTATGTTTTTTTCAGGTATTTCTTGTTTTTGGGATAGAGGGGTCCATCAAAAGTATGCCAAGTGGGTACTCGTTGGATGCAGAATTTAATTCCGCATCCAACGAGCTCTCCCGATCAAAATTTGAGTAAAAACACAGGGAGATATGTCAAAAATACAAACAAAAAAAGTAGTTTTTTTATGATACCTATCCCCAAATTTATATTAAAAAAGTGTCTAAGACCTATACGGTATTTCAAATTTAAATCAATTTCATTGGCTAACACATGATGACATGGAATTTGAAGAAAATTTAAAAGGCCCATTTTGAGTTGAAATTTCCTCTAATGACTACTAAAAACAAGAGAAAACGTGTTCCTTACCTACCCTATTAAATTTTAACGAGTCTAGGGAAGTCAACTCAGATCCCTCTTCATTTTTAATCAAGCTTGAAGAGATGGGAAAATAATGCTTGATAGTGTCACTGATTCGTCGATTTAATGAGCCCGAACTAGTACATGCTCAGTTGGTGTTTTCACATTTAGAGAGTCTGAAAACTCCAAAGAAGACTCTAGGGGGTCCTTTTTCATCCAATTTAGTCTCTTGAGGCCGAAAAGTATAAAACATACCACAGAAGAATTCTCTTAACTTCTGTAGAAGAAAAGGTGAACCTTTTTCGTACTTAGTCAAGGAGGTTCGAAAAAGGTTAAATTACCACCTAACCAATGCTCCTTCCAAAACAGCATAAAATAGCTTGAGTTTTACGAGTGTGAAGGAAAGCAAGATCACTCCTAAAGATCCATTTGATTACAAGAAATGGGGCTTACAACAATAAACTTGTTGCTTTGTTTTTAAGTGTTTAACGAGCATGACAAAGACACAAAGTACACTCGAAATATTTTTATGTTTAGGTACAGAGCACAAAAAAGAGAAAACTAAGCTCATACCAGGTGTTCCTTTTCTGTAAATTTAGTCCATCAGGTCTAGAAAAGTGATAAACCTATGCTTGAGAATACTCTTCTCAATTCCAAATAGAAAAGAGAGGGATCCTTTCTCATATTATTCCGCATGGTCTGAGAAAGAGATAACCTACCACCAATGCAGATGCTCGTTCACATATTCTTAACGAGCTTGAACGGACAAGTTAACTCGGCAGTCAAGTTCGTTTTGAAGGAGTCAGACTTGGGCCTAAAGAAACTCCATAAGGGCGGGGAGTCCTATAAAGAGATAGCTTGTAAAAATAGATTCAAAAGAAACTTTATTTGGTGTGAAAAATAGCTAAAAGGATATGCCTATACCTGAAACAGTTGCAGTATGAGTATCAAAGAACAACATAGGATTTGAAGGAAGATAGTCATGAAAAAAGGGTCCTATTCACGGAAGAACAATGGTAAAAACAGGGAACTAATGGTTTATAATACCATAGTCCATGGAAAAATGTTGACTGCTACGGTTAATGTGGATTGAATATAGATGCCAAAAATGCATTGGAAATGACAAAACCACTTTATTGGAGCAAAAAACACGTTATAATGATTAAAAAACTGTTTCAAAGCAAAAAGAAATATGGTATAAGTTGAATGGATTTTCAAACTATAGGAAAAAACCCACTTGGAGAAATAAAATTTCTATAAATAGTTGAAAATCAAAACAAAACTCACCATTTGGAACTTTTAGCCATAAGAAGCAAGTTTTTACCTCTACCTTAGTTCGATCGTTGTGGACAATCTAGCAGACAAAATCAAATTCCGCAAGTTGCAGGTAAGCCTACACCCCAAGCTCTTCATTTTGATCCTAGCAATTATTAATTTTGAGTCCCAATTTCATAATTAAAAACATCCTAAAGCATGTCACGATGTGTACGCGGGTTCACAGTGTAAAGACTCGCGTACACGCGTTCTGTACATGGGTTGTCTATGGAAACAGTCATGTACAGTACGTGACATGTCTAACTAGACAGTCGCGTGTACTGCGTGAAGGATAAAAAGCTAAATATAGTCAAAAAAATTTGAAATTTTATATGAAATTAATGAGTCAAATTATTTGTTTTGCTAGGTGTGAAGATGGTGATGGAATGGAGGGAACGGGAACATGAAACAATGGACCAAGAAGTGCTCCAAAGTGGGCCCACTATACATGCATTGTGAACAAGTGGGCTATTAAAGTTCTTTTGCACATCACCCATGCAGGACAATGTTTGCCTATTGGAGTTCATGATAAACTATTGGGATGATGATTTGGGGATGTTCGACCTACAAGGTGAGACTTTGGAGATTACTACCGAGGAAATGTATTTCATTACTGATCTGTCACGATGAGGAGCATGGGTCAACTTAGAGAGCACCGACAGAGGCGGTGACCCTTTAAGTGTCCAGAACTATATAGATGTGTTTTGCACACTAGGTACCCAAAAGAGAGGGAGTTGTGTCCCTATTGCACATATCGGTGACTTTACGCTACAGGTACTTACGAGCACCATCATAAGCATTGCAAGATCCTCCTCATTACATTTGGCTACATGGAACCAAATGAGGTTGGCGGTGAATTATTTTTTTGGTGCCCTCTATGATTGGTGTTCAAGAGTTGTCCCTATCATGAAAAGACAACTGTCCGATTGCAAGAGAGGAAAGTGAAAGAACTTTGGTTATGTGGGACCTAAGCAAGCGCCTCCAGCATCAACAAGCTGTCCCGAGGGAGAGTAAATAACCCACGCTATTGAAGCTAGGTTACAAGTGTGATGGCTGGCGCCATCAGCGAACCCTATATACCTTTCAGGAGACATCTGCAACAACCAGCAGATAGTATAAAAAACAAAAACGACAACCTAATGTACATAAAAAAACATACAAGAAAAAGTGTTAAGCCTAAGCATAGTACTTTTTCAGGTAGAGCCCATTTCTAGGCTTAGGAAGCTTGTTCCCATCAAAATAAATTAACTCATATGTGCCCTTCTTCAAAACTTTCGATACGACATAAGGTCCTAACCACATGGCCTTGAATTTTTCTGCCCCCAGGGGTTCTTTGTCTTGGTCCCAAAGCAAGACGAGTTCCCCCTCAGAGAAAACCCGAGGTTTGACCAATTTATCATATTGAGTTTTGACCCTATTTTTATGAGCTTGATTAGAGGCTAGCGCATCTCTAGGATATTCATCAAGGTGTTCCAACTATACCAAACGTTCCTCAAGCTCTGTCATATCAGGTAACACATGAATAGATATCTTTAAAGACAGGATTTCACACTTAATCAGAGTAACTGCTTCCACTCCATGAACAAGTTGGAAGGGGGAGAAACCCATAGCAGTTTTTATGTTAGTTTTGTAGGCCCAAAGAGCAGGATATATCATGATGTGCCAATTAGAATGGGCTGCATCAATTGTACGTTTAAGGATAGTCATTAAAGTTTTGTTGACAGCCTCAACCTGACCATTTGCTTGCGAATAGTACAAAGATGAATGTTCTTGTCTGAATCCGAGCATAGTAGTTAGTTCCGTCATCATGTTATTTTGAAAATGACTGCCATGGCCAGTGACAATCACTTTGGGTATACCAAACTGTGCTATAATCTAATTGAATCAAAGAAAGCTACTATTTCCCCGTCGGCTTTAAAAGTAGGCATTGCCTCTACGCATTTCGTAAAATAGTCAACATCGACAATGATGTATTTATGCCCCCGAGCCGAGGCTAGTTTGCATGTCACGCAATCAATCCCCCATTTCATGAAGGGCCCTACCAAGACAATGGGAAATAATGGAGCAGGATGTGACCGTATTTTCCTGGTCTAAAGCTGGCATAGATGACAACACTTCACTACTTCCACACAATCTTTGAAGATCGTGGGCCAGAAATAACCGACACGTAGTATCTTCTGGGCCATTGCTAACCCAGATAAATGACCCCCACACGCTCCACTATGGGAATCATTCAGGACAATCGCTGCTTCCTCATGGGTAAGGCATCGACGCAAAATGGAATCTACCCCTCTTCGATATAATGTGTATCTCCTATGATGAGGTAGTTCTTGGCATGAAGGCATAATTAACGTCGTTCCTCCCTTGAGGAATCTGCAAGATACTTAAAAGTTTGGATATATATAATAATATCCCCAAAGCAAGGATCAGAGGTGGATATCAAGAATATGCGCTCATCTGGGAATGAGTCATCTTCAACGACTACATCTTATTCAGTAGTAAATTCTGCTATAAGTTCAGCAAAAACTAAGGACTTCTTAGACTTAGCAGACTGGAAATCCAAGTCAAACTCTTGAAGAATGACTATCCATTTTTTAAATTCCCCCCCAACAATTCGTCAGGATAAAACATATTGAAATCGGTTCACATCTGCCACTACTGTCGTGGTCCTCAGTAAAATGTAGTGACGTAACCTATGAACAACATAAATGGCTGCTAAGGCTAATTTCTCAATGTGGGAGTATCTAAGTTTGGGTCTGGCCAAAGCACGACTAAGATAATAAACGACATGCTCTACAAGATTATCGTCCTCCTAGACTAGTAATACCGCAATGGTTGACTCAAACGTTGCCAGATATAATATAAAATCCCTAGAATAATCTGGTGGACGCAATAAGGGTGCCGACAACAAAGCGTTTTCCAATGCCTTGAAAGCAAGTTGTGTGGTTTCATCCCATACAAAAGGGGTTTCCTGTTTGAATAGGCGCATGAAACCCTTAGTAATCTTGGCATAGTTAACAATAAAATGTCAAAGAAAATTATACTTTCCTTATAGCATTTGAAGTTGCCTGATAGAATGAGGAGGAGACAGATTTACAATGGCCTCAACTTTCAATGGATCCACCTGGATGCCTCTACTAGAGACAATGAACCCAAGCAATCTTCCTGACTCGACATAGAATACACACTTGTGGGGATTCAAGCAGATTTTATAATGTCTGCATCTCTCAAATATCAACCGTAAATGATCTGGATGTTGAATCCTCTTTCGATAATGTGCAGGCAGATCATCAAGGTATGGTTCGATAATGGCTTTAATATCATGGAAGGCAAATTTCATAGCCCATTGAAAGGTTGCCCCAGCATTTTTCAATCCAAAGGGCATTTTCTCGTACGCGAAGGTACCCCAAGGACAAATGAAAGTAGTTTTATGTTGGTCTTCCAGTTTTATTTGAATTTGATTGTATCCAGAGAAACCATCCATAAACGAGAACACCTCACTTCCCGCACAAGCATCTATAATCTGGTCTATAAATGGCATGGGATAATTATCCTTAGGATAGGCTTTATTCAAATCTCTAAAGTCAGTACATATGTGAATAGTCTCTTGCTTCTTATCAACAGGAACAAGGTTGGATACCCATTCTGTCAAAGCTATGGGATAGATAAAACCATCCTTCAACAAATTTTCAACTTTAGCCTTCACAGCCGCCATTTTGCATGGATTAACAGGTCTTAACTTTTGTCGAACTAGTTTGGCATCAGGATATGTTCATATTTTGTGTTCAACAATTGATGGATCTATGCCTGCCATCTCCTCATATGACCAGGAAAAGACATTGCGGAATTCCTTAAACAAGGCATTATAGATAGCAATCTCTTCAGGAGAGCAATTTGCACCTGTGTATATGTTTTCCACGACATCAGGGTTTACAGAGATGTTAATAGGTATAGTGGTGTAAATATTTTCCATATTCCCCTCGACAAACATTCTTTCCCTAGGCAAGGGATTGATGGGTGTATCAACATCTTCTGGCAGTCTCAAATGAAGCTCTTGATTTTCTATTCTGCTTAGTTCTGGAATAAAATAGGAATGATGATGAAAATTATCACAAATATTACCACATCCACTCATGGCTTCCAAAATGGCTTCATCATAAGGTAAAACCATGTCCAAACAATCTATAGAGTGCAAAGAGTTTTCCGCCCATGTGGGCAAATAAGCTTCTTCCATATCTTCCGAGACTATTAGAGGATCTGGGATGGGATCAATAGTGGCTTGAGTGATAGCTTAATAAGATACCTACATTGCCGATAAGGACACATCTAGTTCGTGGGGGGATGGGAGAACCCAAGGATTAGTCCTATCAACAACCATGGCTATGGACCTCCCCACACTAGTAGAACCAATATAATTAACTGGGGCTGGAAGATCAAATGTGCCCATCAGTGATGTGTACATTCCATCCCCCAAGCTCTGTACAGCAGGTTTGACTTGATAAACCAATGGAACAGTGAACTCATTAGACTCTAAATGGCCTTTTCTAGTATAATCAAGTTGATCAATAGTAACCAACTTGCCCTCATGTGGAAATAACACTACATAAAAAACGGACAATGCAATAGCGGACATCGCATAAGTCCAGTTCCTTCCGAAAAGTAAATTATAATATAAAGGAGCATCAATCACTTCTACCTCAAGAGACACTGCTTTCCCTGCCCGTTTAATTTCAAAAGCCGTTAGGATACCATGTGGACAAAAGGACCTTCCATCGAAAGCATTAAGTAGAGTGTTTGACGGGACCAGCTCTGGGGATCCGAGAGCTTTCCAATAGGTCAAGGACATAACGCATGTAGAAGCACCCTCATCAACAACTTCCCTTCCAATGGTCTTTCCAGCATGGATGACATCTGTTGATAAGGCCAAATGGTAAGGTAGGCGAATTTTAACATCATACAAGTGAAACTTCTCCATGAGACTCGACGAATCCATGTTGCCTAAAGCTGCTAAGAGGGCATCCCACTGAGCGGGACAACTCTGTAACACCTCTAAAGCTGACATTGCACACGCGGTTTGAGCTAAATCTTCAACCATGGAGTAGTTTGAAGAATCCCTAGCGTTAGGGTTATGCAAGGTCTTCTTGAAGACACCTTTCGGTATCTTCAGCATAGTTTCAACAAGTTTCTCTATCGTGAGAGGGTTAGAAGTTTCACCTACAGCTTTACCCTCCTAAGGAGTCTCTTTCTCATCATTTTTATTCCTCGTCTGTAACAAATTTGAAGATAAAACCATGTTGATATAGTTTGGGTTATGGGCATTTTGAGTGCCCCCTTCTACATTAGAAGTTGAAGCAGAGTTCTGTCCTTGGGGAAAAGGATCCTTCAGCACAGCCAGTTGTTGAGCCTTAAGCAGCTTCTAGGATTGTTCCATAAGGGGACAAAGGTGATTAAGGTGGTCCTCGTGGCACAACTTACATGGGAACTTGACCTTCTGCTTTTCTTTCTTTCCCCCATCAGCATTGTTCAAGGGCTTCTGCTTGTTTTGGTTTTCCTATCCTTTCTTTCCTCTCTTTTTCTTCCCACCGGGATGCTGATTGCCCTTTTGAGAGGTTTGTGCAAAAACATTTTCACTTTGGGGGGAAGGGGCAGCCTTTGATGCCTCCACCATAGACTACTTGATAGACAACTAATGAAGTTGCTTAGCCAAAGACTCTACGGTGGGAGATTTAATGAACCCAGCCACACCATCGGCATGGGGTCCAGGCTCAGGCTTCTCCACATCGTGCTTAGGCCTCGGTGCCTCAGGGATAATCTCATACAAGATCCCAGATTGTGAATAAATCAAATCCATTTGTTAGGCCCTGATAATGGCTTCTTCTTCATTCGTCACTCCTAAGGTGGATACGTCCTTAAATATGTAGGATAACAGGGATTTAAGGAACCACTCTAAAAGGAACTCAGGAGGGATAGTGGCTTTTATAAGGCTCTTTCATCTCCTCCACTCTTGGATGTGATCCGAGATGTGGGTAGCCTTGTTCTACCTAAAGGTAGATAACAAGTCTGTTCCAAAATCATAACGGACCGAAAGCTGAAAGTGGCTAAGAAATGCACTAGCCAAGTCCCAGAAACTACTGAAAGTAGCAGAAGGAAATTCAATATACCATTTTTCCATGGTACTTGTCAACCTAATTGAATATTCATTCAGTGAATTTGAAGAACACCATAAATGGAATGTGGTGGCATGAGCCCCAGGATCTTCACCAACTTTGCCCTCGAATTTAGGGTTGTCCGATGGCAATTTGGTGGGAACAGGTGGCCATGAGGGGTCATGTCTCACTGGGTCATTCATCAATTTTGACAAATCTGGAAAGTTTAAGGTTGCCAAGAATGGAAGTTTGGGTCAAACTGGGGCACTAAATGTGCCAGTCTAGGGATTAGAGGGACCTTCCCCCGAATGCCCATAGGTAAAAGTGGGGTTGCCCCCTGCCACCGGTTGCGAAGTGGGTAGATTACTTTGAAAAGGATTCCATCCGTAAGCCACAGGATTGTGTGTGGGAGGTGCAGTATAAGAACTTCAGGCCATCCCAATAGAAATAGGGATCTAAAATATAGGATCTAGTATCTCTCCGCTAACAACGAAAAGGGAGAGCTCGTAAACCAGGCCGAAATCGAAGTTTGGAAACTTTGCCCATAAGAGGTATTATTCCAAAACTACACTCCTACATACGAAGGTGATGGTCCTACGTATGATTCGATGGGGGAATGTGCCCCCCATTCAAAGGAAATCCTTGGACGAATGTCGGGGATCCTACCGGACCGCTCTGGGTAGTATATGGAAAGGAAGAAGGAACAATAGGTATACTAGGGATCCCAGTAACCATATCACCAAAAGTACCTGCTAGGTTTGAGTGAACCAGTGGTTGAACCACCCGGCTCCCTGGATTCAAAGGTGTAGAAGGTATACTAGATCTAGGATCACTTACCGGGGGAGGTAGTACCCCTTCAACCGGAACAACTGAGGTGAACACAAAAGAACTTTCTCCCACAGAAGACATAATCCTACCCACAGGGACACCTAAAATAGGTGAATCAAAAGGTCTAACCTGAACGATCACAGGATCATTTAAATCAGTCAAGGGTGTGTTAAAAGTCCTTGCAAACTTGTCAGTCCTCAAGTCTTCTATATCAACTGTATCAAGATCAAAACGGTTAGCTATAAGTTATGGTTCACCTAGAACTTCACTTACTCTTATCGTTTCAAATGAATTGTCCATGTCCAATCTCCACCCTTGGGGTAGAGGTGGAGGTTCCAATGTGATGAGAGGAGGAAGTTTTTGCAACCTTCTTGACCTTCTTATAGGTTGGTCCTCCACGATTGAAAATTTAACAAATAAAACCCTAAGGCAAACTAAACACAGGAAAAACCATAGAGCACACACTATAAAAATCCTAAAGCCTCAAACAATCAATCAAGGGTGAAAGATATGTTTTCTCAAAGAAAGTTGAAGAACGATTACTTGGAGTCCTTGAAGTGGTTCTTAGGCACAAGCAGAAGAATCACCCACCGCCCTCCTACACTTACAACAAGGGTTACCTTCCAAGCCCGTCCAAGGTGAACCAGAAATAGCCTTCTGGTTTACCTAGGTATGAACCCTAAATGTCAAGAGACTAAAGGCTACCTTAGCTATACCAATAGTCTGGGGGGCAGTCGCAAGCCTGACTCATACGCATGGGTAGGGTAGCTGAGCCCGAAACTCTATCTAGGACAGACTCCCTAGATGCGTAAAATTCCTGATTTACATTTTGACAAGGATTCAGAGGGTTATCTCCTCAATCCAATGCCTCCAAGTGGCGTCGTGCTTGACTCCCTTTTGAGAGGAGCTTCCCAGATACAATTGATAGAGTCAAGGATTTACCTAAAGAAAGGTCCACTACGTTTGAATTTTAAAACTTATGGGAAGTTTACATTTCCTATCCCACAATTCTAGCCTAAGCTAGTAGGTGAAAGGCCCCTAAAAATAAAAAATTACTAGTAAATTTTAATTATTGCGTTCATTTTAAAGGGCTTTTTCTTACTCAGAAGGAAATGGAGTGATGAAATATGGTGTTTTTGACTCTATAAGAAATAAAAAAGTAAAGGTGTATTCTTTTTTCAAAGCAAATTACCACTATTAAAGCAAACTTCTTTTTCTTTTTGTAAATATATATTGATGAACAAATGCAACGATAAAGAGAAACTAAGGCTATGTTTTTGTAGTTTTTGAGATTATATTTTTAAAACTGAAAATGAAAACTACTTATGCAAAAGCAAATGCAAAAGCTTGAAAATGTTTTTCTTTTCACTTTTTAAAAATTCTCAAACTCTACTATGCACCTAAAATGCACTAAACTTGAGTATAATTGGATCAAATTAACTGTATAAAATAAGCAAACTGAAGTAAAGAGGTCAATAAAACCAAGAATCAACCAACAAAGGGAGACGAGAACCCTTGCTTGGGTGTGTACAATGATAAGAAATCATTGTAAACTCACAAAGGTAAGTGACAAACCAACCACTATCAGAAGATAGACTGGAAAAACAATGCCCAAAACCCTGATCACTAATCCGGATAGAGACACTTCAACCTATAACCCAAACAGGCCAACGTACTTCAAAATGCAAACAGAAGACAATCCAAACACAAGAAAGCACCAAGTGTGATTACCAAGGTCTTCAGACTAACTGCATAGTATCCATAAAGAAATCCAACTAACAAACAGGAATTACACAAAGACAGGGACAAGCAAACCCTAGCCTAAAAATCCCTATTTCTAGGCTTGTACGCAACTGTGTATAAGGGAAACTTGTGTACTGTACGTGAATGCCCAAGAGAGAAACCCGCGTATGCAGGCCCCTATACATGACTGTGTAGCAGAGCAACCCGCATACAAGTACAAAAATTTTCTCAAAAAATAAGAAAATTCCACAAGGCTTTCAAACACTAGGATAAGCATGAACCAGGGTAAAATACCACACACAAAATTCAAGGCAAAGACTGGTTAGGGGTGACAGAAACAACCTACAGCAGTCTGGGCTCCCCAACAAAGTCACCAATTCTGTTGTACAGGAATAGACACCTTATAACCGAAGGTATCGGGTTATCAACAAACTCATAAAACATGCAGGCAATTGACCCTAGAGTACAAAAAAGGAAATAAGAGGATAGAATAGACTCACCCGATACACGACGGTTGATCCTAGCTTTCTCCTCTTCCACTCTGCTTCTCCTCCAAAGTCTTCAAGGATGCTTTTCCTTCACCTATCAAGAGAAAATCCTCCAAGTTCAAGATGATACATGTATATAAAATAGGTCATATAAATCATATACAAAGTGCTTAATTATAAGTATTCATCAAACCATGATACATGAAAGACATTCAAGACACATATGGAAGAAGGATTATCTTTATTAAGAATAGTGAATGAGTTCAGATTACAACCCAATGCCTGAGACAAGGACTCCTCTGCAACCAAAGGATTTTGAGTTCCACTACCCCAAAGACTTTTGAATAGACTCCACCAGCATAACTTTGCTCTCCAAGTATGATTAATTAATACCCTCCCCAAGGCCTTTATTTATACTTAGTGAAATAAGGCAGTTTCGAGGGTTGAGGAGGTTGAGACAGTTAAGGTGATTATGGTTAAGGGATTAAAAAATCTCAAATAATCATGATTTATTATTTTTAATGTCAAAGAAAGGTGTACGTGGGTACTAATACTGGAAACCCGCGTATGACATGTGAGTTTATCTAAGGGGAACCCACATACAAATCTATATACGAGATACAATTACTGATACTCGCGTACAACACGTGACATGCTTTAATGAAAGGTGCGTATGTACGCGAGTTGCATATAGGAAGAGGCGCATACAACACTTGACATATTCAAAGGTAAAAATAACCAGCTGGATGGATGATAAATGTAATTCATAGTATGCCCATCTATCGTGTTTTAGGAAACCTTCAATCCATAAATGTCCTTTTGTATGCCAACATAAGGAATGTCGGCACTCGGATGGAGAAGTGCCATTCAGGTGGATAACAATAAGTGACATGCTGAACTCTGAAATGGGAATATTTGATGCTTTGGTTGAGCCATCTTTATAATGACAATATTTGATATGTTTCCATAAAATACACGAGGAAAAATATTAAATATATAATTATTTATAAGAAAATAAGGGTTTGAAGCCATTGTATAAGGAGCGGGAATATTTATAAATGAAGACCTCATTCTAGAATATCAAGCTGAATTAAGAAAGGAGGTTCAAAAGGTAAAAGAAGCTAGGGAGGAAGGAAAATGGGAAATAATCAGAAATATAAAACCCATTATTCGAGATACAAACCAAAAAGATAGTAATCAATAGCAATTGAAGAGGCTCCAGATTCTTTCTTGGAACTATCAAGGATTTCTATGGAACAAAGGCCCCAAGCTAAGTTGAATCTCAAATGAATTTCATATTATATTGTTAGTTGAAACTTGGGAGCATGAAAAACCTAAGGTCCCTAACATAGATGGATTTTTTCTATGGTCAACTTGGAACAAACGATCCTATCATAGAGGCATTGGGGGTATAGCTTGTTACATTAGAAGAACATCTCCCCTCATGCTAGGATTTATAAAAAAGACCCCTACAACCAATAAATTTGGATATATATTACCGAAATTAATGATTAAAAAAAACTACATATCAATTTGTTATTTTCCCCCTATTAATTCTAAATTCTATCAGAAAAACAATTTAGATAAAAATTGTCCTTACAATGGGTTAGAGAATGATATTTCGAACCTAAGAAATGAAGGTTCTATCCTCTTAATGGGTGACTTTAATGCTCAAACCTCAAGCAACCAAGCTATTCTCCTAAGTAATCATTCCAACCCTAATCCTCTTTGGTTAGATGAAGACCTTACTCTCGCTGACAGATACAAAATAAGATCCAAATATCTAGCGTAAAATTTGTTTGGGTATGAGCTAGTTAAGCTCTGTAGTGCTCAAGATCTCATAATTTGCAATGTTCTAAAGAAGTGTCCCAATTCTAGCTAGATGACATGTATCCACGTGCTTGGAAGTAGCATGGTAGAATATGTTAATTTTGACATCCATTTATACAACGAAATAATAAATTATGACATCTTAAACGACCATGATCCTGACTCAGATCAAAGACCTTTAATTGTAACTCTCAATTTTTTCATGAATAGAGATCCCATAGATGATAATCCTCATAGCCAAAAAAAACTTCATCTTTGATAGAAATAAAAATGATCTTTTTCTAAAAGAATTAAAAAATCATTTTCTTCCCTTATCAAGTATAGACAACATAGAGGGCCTGTATCATAATTTTACTGTAACCCTCTCTTATTCTATTAACAAGTTCTCTATTGAAGTTTCAAGTGTTAGGATTATTAATCCTCTCTGTCTGAATTTGGTCATATGTCTAAATCGGGAGTCATGTCTAAATCGGGAGTCCATCCAGTCTATTTATAGTCATTAGCACCATTGGGTAAACTTGACCTAATTGGGGCACATGTTTCAGTTACTAAAGTGTGGGGAACACTAATTAAGGCTCACTGCCACTTATTTCACTTGATTTCATAAGTTTAGGAGCCTCCTAGATCAATCCCTACAATTTAGGTAGCCACTAGGAGTGCCAAAACCAACCAAGGTCAGTTCACTTCAGTTAATGACTAGTCAAGCTAAGTTAGGAGTCAGTTACTTTCAGTTCAAGTCCTCCACATTCAGTTAGCACTATATTTACTTGACTGCGGGGCACATTTCTCACCTACCACTGTCAGTTAACCATTGGTCAACACTGAATGTAACACTTGAGTTGTGTTTTAGAGCTCCGATGAACTCTGGTTATCGTTTAGACAAGGATAGTTAACTACTGGGTCCTCCAATAGTGATTCAGTCAAGTCTTGGTTACCTACAGTCAAGTAGAGTCTAATCAATTTGAACTTCCTCATGTGGATTCAAATTGCTTGTGGCTATTAAATCCATTTTACTTCATTGTAATTATCATTCAGATTACTTTTTTTATTAATGAAAGCATTCACAGCTACAAGCCTTTTGCACTGTTTCATTCTTCAATTGCTGAGTAAATTGTGAGATCTTCTTTGTGATTTTTGTATTTGTCTACAGATCTATATGCTCAAATTTACATGGTATCAGAGCCTCGGTGGACAAGGCACTTCTCCTCCTCAGATCTCCTACTGGATCATTTTTTTGTTTTGCAGGTACAATTTCGAAATGATTTCATCTCTGATGAGACAAGGTCTTTGTTGGGTGTCTATTGGACTTGGTAAAGAGTGTTTTAGTAATATTAACTGGCTGAATAAAATTGATGGAGCTTTTGGAACAATAGCAACAGGTCTTTCTCCTAGCTTGCTCTACCTCATTAGATCTATTGAAGACTCGAAGGAATTCTGGACAAGATTGGACAGAACCTTTGGAATTATTTATGAGTATCATAATAGCACTTTGGAGAGCACATCCAGCACCATAAGCATCCTTGATCCAAAAATCTCATCCTCCACTCTCTTTGATGAAGTTTTTCAAGATAAAGAAGAAGCAGAAGCTTCTACATAGTCAATTCGAATTGAAGACAGTCTCCATGCAGTGACTCCTTCTCCTGATGCTCCAGAAGTTCATGAGATATCTGATATATCATCTTATCATATTGCTGAAATAGAAGAATACATTTGAATCTCTGATATTTAATAAAAATTCTGCTGCACTTCCATGCAAACATTCATCGGTGATCTTCCTTTAAATTCTGTGCAAAATTTACCAGTAATTGCTTCTGAAAGTGAAGAGAAATTTGATTTTTCTTCCTCTAATGTTGCTGCTGGTGTGAAAATATGTGATACCTTGGATATTTTGGAATAAATATTAGATTACCAGAGTGATCCATTCGCTCCCCATGATCTATATTTTCCAACAAATTCCTGCAGGATTGCATGCACCAAAATTCAGAATTTTGAAGAAGAAGAAAGCTGTGCATCCACCATCTCGGTTAACCATTTATTTGAATCTGATATTAACCTTATTGGATCCGATATGATATTATTTAGATCTAATCTGATATTTCTTGGTTTAATATATCAAATTCATAATCTTTCAGTACCGCTTGTAGCTGTTCTCATCAACGGTGTGAAGAAACAAGTACCGCAAGTCTCCTACAAAACTGCTGCTGGGGATTTGATTCCATTTCACAGTTTTGAATCTGTTTTGCACCTATTTAGATCTGATTTACTTTATGATATGATATTATTTGGTTCATATTTTAAAATCCAAAATCATTCAGTCATGCTTGAAGCTGCTCTCACCAATTCCGGTGTGAAAAATCAAGTACTGCACTTTCTCTTCAAAACTACTGATGGGGATTTGGTGTTAGTTTCCTCATATGAGGTTGCTGATATTTTATTATGTGATTCATTATTTATTTCAGAAGATATATAAAACTATGGAGCTCAATAATTCGCTCTCAACAGTCCCAGTGCTTCTCTACCATTGATCACATGCTCATCTCCTCACAGAACTAGTAAAGAGGAAGATTTTCTGCATCCACCTAGACACCTGCTCCTAACACTTGAGGCTGTTCTTACCACTCATGGTTTGCTGTTAATGGCTGCAACATATTATTTTCTTGAGTTTTCTTCACATTATCTAAATTCTCAAGAACCTTTCCTCACTTTTCAGTTGACTTCAGTTGCTCTACATGGGTCCAGTCTTCATCCGACAGCTGTCTATATTTCTGATTTAGTTGAGCATATCATTCTTCTTCCAAAGAGGAAGATTCCTCCAGACATAATGATGGAGAGTTTCACATGCCAGGCCCTAGGATACCTGTGCACAGAAGAACTTGATTGATCTTGATTCTACCTGCTTAATTAGAAGGGGGGTTTTTTTCCATGTGGTTTTTCCCCGGCACCTTGTTTTTGAGTATTTACCTTAGTTTACTTGATGTAATGGGTGACCTATGGTCTTAGTTACCAGGGCCCACAGTTTTTCCAAGTTAGCATTCAGGGGGGGTGTTAGGATTATTAATCCTCCCTTATCCAAATTTGGTCATATGTCTAAATCGGGTCTCCATCCAGTCTATTTATAGTCACTATGCACCATTGGGTAAACTTGACCTAATTAGGGCACATGTTTCAGTTACTAAAGTGTGGGGAACACTAATTGAGGCTCACTGCCACTTATTGCACTTGATTACATAAGTTTAGGAGCCTCCTAGATCAATCCCTACAATTTAGGAAGCCACTGGGAGTGCCGAAACCAACCAAGGTCAGTTCACTTCAGTTAATGACTAGTCAAGCTAAGTTAGGAGTTAGTTACTTTCAGTTCATGTCTTCCACATTCAGTTAGTGCTAGGTTTACTTGACTGCACATATGTGGGGCACATTTCTCACCTACCACAGTCAGTTAACCATTGGTCAGCACTGAATGTAACACTTGAGTTGTGTTTTAGAGCTCCGATGAACTCCGGTTATGGTTTAGACAAGGACAGTTAACTACTCGGTCCTCCGATAGTGATTTAGACAAGTCTTGGTTACCTACAGTCAAGTAGAGTCTAATCAATTCGAACTTCCTCATGTGGATTCGAATTGCTTGTGGCTATTAAAGCCATTTTACTTCATTGTAATTATCATTCAGATTAATTTTTTGATTAATGAAAGCATTCACAACTGCAAGCCTTTTGCATTGTTTCATTCTTCAATTTTTGAGTAAATTGTGAGATCTTCTTTGTGAGTTGTGTATTTGTCTACAGATCTATATGTTCAAATTTACATCAAGTAATAAAAGAAATAACAAAACCAACCCTTGGTATGATAAATATTGTAAAAGCACAAGGAGATAAATTAAGGAAGCTCTTGATGAGTCTCTTAAAATTGATAAGATAAAAATATACAAAGGCCTAACTAAAAGGAAAAAATGTAGTATATTCATAAAAGACAAGAAAATATCTTACACCTCTCTAAGGTGGCTCTTAAGAAATTCTGGAAGCAAATTTTAACTAGAAAAAGTAAAGATAATAATAAAATTGCTTTGCATGACTGGAATTCCTATCTTAAAAATATTTAGCAATCCCCAAATGTCATAGATAACTTTCAAACCCTGCTCACAACGGAAGAAATTTTTTCATTAGAAGACATCAATTTTGGGGTTAAGCATCTCGCAAATGGAAAAGCTAAGAACATTGAAGGTTACTAGGAAGAAATCTTAAAAATTGGAGGTCATGTCCTCATCCCACACATACACATGTTATTCAATCAAGCAGTCAAACAAGGGTTCCCTAAACCATTGACTGAGAGCCTCATTATCCCTATTTTTAAAAGTGGGGATACAAATATAACCCTCTAATTATCGGAAAATTATGATTAGCCCTCTCTTAGTGAATTTATATGGTATTATTTTGTAAAAGAAGCTCACCATACGGCTTGAAAATGAAGGCAAGCGGGCTAAAGGCCAATCAGGTTTTAGAAGGTAGCACTCACTATTAGTTTTGTATCTAGCCATTTATGCATGATCTATGCATGGCCTACCACATAGTTTGGGACAATGTTACCAAAGTGTAGAGTGATGTGGGAGGAGTGGAAATGCCTTGAGTGGCATTTCCTAAAAATCCTGGGAGTGAAGCTGTCTCGGGAGGCTTTTTATATAACATATATTTTTATATATTCCCCAAAAAGGTGCAAAATGACAAATTAGTTGTAGAAAATATGGAAACATGCACATTTGTGCTATTTAGTACACGAATACTGCATTATTATGAAGCTAGAAATGCCATCCATAGTATATTAATGACTAATCTTCAGAGTAAAAACTACCTAGTATTTACAAACTTACAAATATTTCAACCATATAATAGGATTTAGACCATGAAGTCATGGAATCAAATTGGCTATCCACATGACCAAAGATTTATGTTTGCAAAATAGGCCGTCTTGATAAGTTATAATTTAACTGCAATTTGAAGACCAAAACACTAAATTGTGCTAATATCTATGGCAAATAAAGTGAAAAAGGATAAACAATTATTCTATGTACTTTTCCTTCCTCAAGGCACCACAAAGATAGACCTCCATGAACCCTAAGTCGGTTGGGTAGTGGATCCGGTAATTGTGAAGATTGACCTGGATATGAAGCTCTTGTTGTTGGATTCTTTGTCAGGTTGACCATTGTAACATCCCCTCAAAACATGACCAGAAAATGTGAAGTGTAAGTAAAAAGGAACTGTAAATGAAAATCCTATCCTCATCCAAATTATAGATGAAATTTAATTATGCTAGGAGATTGAAAACGTGTTCAACTAAAGCGGGACGAATCCACTAGGGGGAGAGGTCAAAAGCTAAGTGAAACCTTAAAGAATTTAGTTTTGATGACTAAGGGTAATCAAGGTACAATGGGATCCTTTTTGGAGTGCAAATTGTATTTCTAATTATTCTTTGCATGAACCCAATACTGTGCTTATGATTGAAAATGTGTTCATCACATGCAAAGACAAAAGGATTGATACTATCCTTTGAACAACAAGAAAGTTGTTGTTGATTTTTCTATTCAATAGCATAAAACAAGCCAATACCATGTTTGTAAAATTGGTTCTAGAACACACAATAGTATTATTATTTTTGTCTTAATTGTATAATTGAATTATTAATATAAAAATGAAAATAGACACCACCTTAAGTATAAAGGAGAGATAAACTAGCTTTATCTATACAAATCAGAAAACTATATAAATAATTATATTGTAAGGTAAAATATTATCAAAATGTGGTTCATAACATTACTACATGTATTATATTATATATATATAATTTATATAATAAGGAAACTTTATGGAACATCTTTTGCTAAAACATTTTCATTCGATTAGCTTTGTGAGCAAAAGGCCAAACGAAAACCCTTACTCTTGAAAGTCATCCGTCCATCTGACTCACGGCAGAAGGCATAGAATCGAATCTCAACAAACAAAGAGCTGCCAATGGAGAGAATATACAACCAATTGGTTAGTCATGGAGAGCTATTCTCAAAAAGTTGTTACTAACGTTCAATTCGGCTCATTGTGTGCTTGGGACACTAGACACTTGATGATTTTAAATTTATAATGTGGAAATATTCTGCACCACTTGGCTTCTTGGGAACTAAGAAGGTTTCCATTTTATTTTTCTCATTGAGACTGTGGAAAAAAAAAGGTTACCAAGGAGAAAGGGAGAAATTGCATGCCACGAATGGGAAGAGGAAGAAGGACTCACTCGGGGAAAAAGAGAAAGGAGTTGGGCAACCTTCATCATTTGTCTCTACGATCTGGCCGGTGTAAGTGATATGTTAAGCTGTCGTTGTTTTGTTGTTGCATCTAAATATATGCTGTGTTTCCTTTTTAGATTCAGATCTGGATTTGATGCCTGCAAATTATTTTTCTTAATGTTTAGATCTAATTGTTTATGGTTGAGGGTTGGGATTTTCCCAAAGATCTAAAAGATCTGGAATTGCATGGCTATAATTTATTTATAGCCGAGGGTTTCCATTTGCATTGCTATGATTTATTTATAGCAAAATGCTATGATTTGCAATGCTATGATTTGATTATAGCTGAGGGTTGCGATTTTTATTTGCTATGATTTATCTATGGCTAAAGTTTGCGATTTTGTTTTTATCTGGAAGTACCTTTCATGCATTGAAGCTTATTCCTGTGATTTTTTCGATTTTAACTTAAGAGCAAGGCCATAGTTTTTCATATGAAATAGTAGTTATTGTTTTTCTTTGATATATATATCTTTGTGTGCAAACCTACATGATTTGCATGGGAAATCATTGATTTTAGTTTAAAGACCAGATCCATTTAAATTTATGTATTACAAACCTCCGCGACTTGATGAAAATGAGGGTCGTAGTGTCAAAGTAAAGTCGATGGTAAAATCTTTCAAAATAAAACCAGATTAGTTGATCTCTAATTTTTCCTCATTTTTCTATTTGGATCTGATTAATAAATTTATGAGTTTGATTTCAGAACATAACATGGACGTGAATGTATGCATGCGATTTTGATTCATATTGTGAATTTGAACAAGATTTTGTTGCTTGCGTTTGTTTTATTGTGGATTATTTTATCAATCTGGAATTTAGGATGCCTTTTTATCTTGCCCAAAGTCTGCGTTCCAAATTGAATATAGATTTATAAGTATGAATTGTAGTATACATGTGTAGTCTAATTTGATTTATGATCAGAGTCTTGATTGGATCTGAATGTATGTGGCCTTTGACCATGTTGTAACTGAATGATAAAATGTTATGTTTTTCCTATTTTCTTGCTACACGAATGGTTCACTCTGTCATTCTTTGGCTACATGAGAGATTCCTATCATTTCTCTTTTTAAAGATTTTGTGTGAGATCTTATCATGATAGGTTTGGGACCTTTGCATAGATTCATGTTACCTTAGCTTTGGACATTTGAATATAAATATATAATTTAATCAACATATGTAAAGGTAATTCACTATGGTGGAAGGAGTGGGTTATAACAAGAATTCACTACATAAACTATGACGTGTACAAAGCTTAACGTTCATGTATCTTGTAAGAAAATTGTATAAACAAGTATTTCACATTTGTGTAAAGAGTGATTTATAATAAGAAATCCACTACATAGTTTATATATGAGTGTGGTTCTTAATGTTTATAAAGGAATATAAACAATAAATTGTATAAAAGTATTTCACTATGGTGTAAAGAGTGATTTATAATAGGAAAGCCATTACATAGTATATATATGGATATAGTTTATATATGGGTGTGGTTCTTAGTGTGTAAAAGTTAATGGGAGAGTAAGGAGCCTATTTGATTTGTGTTGTATTTATGTATTAATTCGTGAAGGCACAACCCTAGCCTAGGTTAGGTTAAGGATTTTTTTCTTGTCTTTAAGAGGAAGGAATAAATAAAAGAAAGTTTTAGTCATAAGCTTAAAACTCAGTTACAAACATTATTTTATTGTTATGTTGCATAAATAATTTTTTGATTGATCCATCTCAATTCCATGAACTAATTAACCCAATCATTTCTGGTTCAATTAGTAAAATTATAGAATGAACATTTGTGTGAAAAGAATGAAGTCTCAAAGTATCTTAGAACTTAATTTTATTACACAAGAACTATGTTCTTTGTACACTAATAAAGAGAGTAGGAGACCTCCCTTTAAGAAGTATTCTACCCCTAGTGGATTCATTTCCTAGCTCCGGGGTGGCTTTAGATGGAAGAACATACATCACATGAAGCCTACGGTTGGGAGGAAAGTCCTAGACACGTTTTTAGTCGCCCAAGATCAAAAGAAGTATTTTCAACAGTTAGTTTTTCTTATGGATGTAATTCACCTTGTTTATAAGATCTATGCTCTTGGATTTATAGTACTAATATGCATGTGAGTTATATAAAGTTGTGGTTGCAGGAGCTGCATTACAATGGTGGAATAACTCTTGAAAGACAAGTGACTCTTGTGTCATTTTTTTATGGTAGCTCCCAAGAGGACAAGTACAAAATGATACCTTGTTATGAAGGATGTCAGCGACGTTTAAAAGAAAAGGTTAAGGTGTAATCGCTATCCCAATTGAGGGATAGTCTAGCGATTAATGTAACGATCATATCTATTGTAAACTTCAATAAGAGTCGCTTATGTATATATGCGTTAGAGTGTTGGTAGTTTTATAGTTCTTAATTGAAACAAAAAAATTTGATTTTGTATTTGAGGTATAAAGTTCTTACCAATATTTTTGGTACTAGTATGGTCATTGGTATAGCTCTATTGTCAACTACTCAGTGGAACTTAATTTAATTAACTTACAGTTTGTTTGTATGAATAGATGCAAATGATAGTAGAGCTTACATAAATGTGATTACACACTCTCAAAGTGACTAACATGATTGACTTGTTGATATAGTAAAAGTGAAAAAACTTTACCCCATTTTCTCAGAATTTAAATTGAGGAATTTCGGGTACGTTACAACCATGGCAGTAGATGGGGTTGTGTCCCACCATGAATCATCATCAAAAAGAGAAGTCTTCGAGTGGTCCAAAACCAATGTTGTTCTTCAAATTACCCTCCTTTGTATTATTGTCCCAAGTGTTATATGCTTTATCCATCTATGATTCCTCTATGATATTGGGAAAATGATTGTAAGTTGTCATGCACATAAACCAAACTCTCTGATTGATTTACATTCAACTTGCTTCATTTGACGTTGTGGATGGAGTTATATGTGCTCCAACACCTCTCTGCAAAAGTAGTGTTCACAACATTTGAAAGCATCTGTGCCGCCAAATGTTGTAGTTGTGGGAAGAATTGCCATACATGTTCCACCACTTGAGAAAAGACATTTTATCTCGATCTCTTATTCCATGGACATGATTAAAGCCATGGATGTCAGTGCTACTGATCTAGTCGATCAATCTTTGTCATATGGTATCACACTCGTCAGAGACTAGTTTGTTTAACGCTTGCATGTAACCAGCTTGCACCTTTGGACCTTGGTGTGGTTTTCTCTTCACCCCACCTACCATTGGTGCTTGCAAGTTGTAATCATGATGGATGATAGTATTTTGGTGGAAGAACATAGTGACATATGCTGAGGCATGTAGTTGAATAGTTTTTCCACTTTATTCAAGTATGATTCTATAAGTTTGCATCACTAGGCTCAACAATGTTCTTAATTTTGCTTAGCACGGTGTCCACTTGCTCATAAACCTCCCCAATGGCTGGGGGATCTAAATCTGCAAATCAAATCATGTTATAAATTCGTGTGATGAGTTGCAAAACATAACTAACTTGTGACCAAAAGTGCTATCAAGAATGGCTTCCCTCTCTGCATTAGCATCATTTCTATCAATACTCAAGCTATCCTTTTATATCACTCATTACCATATGAATTGAACCCTATCTTATCCTCAATAGGTGCTTAAAGGTGAGGAAATAGCTACCAAATCTAGTTTCTGTGATCTTAAGCAATAACAACTTAGAGTAGGTGCCATAAATGAAGTGGAACTTCTTATGCTAGGTAATAAATTTGATGATTTTCTTTCCTTTCTTCTACAAGTCTTATTCATCCACTCTCCTTATGCTTGACAATATCATGCATCAAAAGGCTCAATGTGTGCACCAAACTATTTAATTTTAGCATTAGCATGAATACTTAAAAAATTCCGAGATTAACTTTAAACAAATGACAAGTGCAGTAAAATAACATTCATCACATCAACACAATGGACACAAGAGTTTTGTCACTGGGGATTCTTTAAAGGACAAAAACCCCAAAAAACATTAGCAACTCATCTCGTAAATGAGATGATTAAATTCTTCAAAATGTTCCACAAACCCTAATAGGTTTAACCACAGAAACAAAAGATCAATTTCTAGAATTACATCAAAATTGCGCAATTTAGGGCTTTTCCCTCTCCTGCCTAACAATTCCAGGCTATCCAGATCTGAATTTTGCTGCCTGATTGTGCGCTGCTAGTTTCCTGCCTGTACTTCTTTGTCTACACCTGTATGTACGGCTGCCTGATCTACTGCTTGTACTGTGCTCCTTGCTGCTCGTCTGTCTGTCTGGCCTGCTCGGTTGGCTGTGGTAGCCCTGTTTTCTTGATCTGGGCCTTAGTTGCCAGACATCTTACTAGCTGCCCTGTGTGGCAGCTATGCTACCACCTGAAGGGCTAGCAACTAGCCCGTGCCCCTATGGGTTGGCCCGTGGGCTGCCCTGAGGGTCTGTGCAACTTAGGGCTGCTATAGCACCCTCACGGGTATGCCTATAGGCTTCCCGAAGGGACAATTAGGCCATGATTTCCCTTATGGGTCTGCCCAAGAGTTGGTCGTGAGCCCTTGGCTAATAATTTTTTTTCTAATATAAATTGTCTTTGTTGGTGTACATTGTTAAAATATTCATTATATCATGCATGATGCACATAGTAGGCGTATTCTTTTATTAACCATTCATGAGTTCTTTTCTTAACATCCATGCTGAACAAAATCACACCATCAATGAATAACAACATTTATGTAGCAATACACACATCCTCAATTGGATTATACAATTGTTTATTAAACGCGTCCCTTATTCTTTGTCCATATCAAGTTTAGGTTATTAGGTATGCATCGATACATTATGTTGTTCTCTAATACCCTTTTGTGGACCACTTTAATAGATTGTGTAATTATTTAGGATATTTTGTTGCCTGAGCACGGTAGATTTTTTTGCTTATTAGTGTGTTTGGAAAAATAAATTGGATTTTAAGCATGTTTGTCTTTGGATCTTATTGTCTTTTATTAGAATTTCAAATGATGAAATCTATGTGTTAATATTGCTCCTCTTCCTGATTCTTAAAGGGTGCTAGCTCAATGGAAGAGCACTTGCTTTACATGCAGGAGATTGGTGGTTCGATTCCTCCATGCCCTAATGATATTGCAATGTATTTCTAAAGGTAAAAAATGTGGTAGTGCAAGATGGATGCAATATTAGACGCAATACTAAATGCAAAACATGATGTAAAAGTGAACGTCACATCAAACAAAAAAGTGGATGCAAAATCCGACCTTATGTCTGACGCAAATGTGGACACAAAAATGGATGTCACACTAAATGCAAAATTGGATGCAAAAAGAGACTCAACACTAGACACAATTAATGACTCAAAACCAGATTTAATAATATGTCCAAAACTAGATGCAACAATAGATGAAAAAGTGGATTCCTAAATAGATGTAAAATTGGACATTAAATTGAGCACAAAATATGGTGTATCGATGGACATAAAACTAGGCGTAACACCAGGTGCAAAACTGGAAGCAACATTTGGTGCAAAGAAAAACTTAAAACGAGACACAATTTTAGATGCAAGACGGGACAAAACATTGGATGTAAAACTAGATGTAATATTTAATGCAAGATGGGATGCAACATTGGACACACAACTAGATGCAATATTAGATACAAACATGGGCACAAAACTAGGCGCAACACTAGGTGCAAAATTGGGCTCAGACTTAGATGTAAAAAAAGACATCAACCGGGATGCAACACTAGGTGCAAACCTAGATGCAAAATATGACGTAAAACGAGATGAAACATTTGGCACAAACATGGATACAAAAAAATATGTAAAACAAGATACAAAACTAGATGCAAATGGGGATGCAACATTATATGTAAATTTGGACGCAAAAGTAGACGCAATATTGGGCCTAAAATTGGATGCAAACCTAGATGTAGAATTGGACACATAATTTTATGTAAAACATGGTGTAAAATTGGGTGTAAGACTCGATGAAAAACTAGGAGCAAAATAAGAGGCAACATTGGATGCAAAAATGAGTGTGAAACTGGGTGAAAACAAGGATGTAACAAAGGACGCAAAAAAAGATGCAATAGAAGTTGAAAAATTGGGTGCAAATAAAGGCGTAACATTAGATGCAAAAAATTGGGCGCAAAAATGGACACAAAAATGGATGTTAAAAGGATGGAAAAAAAGATGCAATAGACGGCGTTTTACGAATATGTACAATAGCGCCAAGTTTAGCACCGGATTGTTCACCACAGTTGGGAAAAAATTACACTATAATCCAGCGCTAAATTCGACACTAAATCCATTTTTTGTTGTAATGTAAGTTTGAGTGAGTATGGTTAATAGTTGAGAGGGGGTGGGGAAGGGTCAAGGTCCTAGGAGGATGTTGTAAATTCAAGTGTAGAAATATGAATGGAATGGGAGCATTATGGGTTACAAGAGTGAAGGGTAGTTGGGACTAAGAGCACTATTAGGAGGTGAAGCGGTGTTGAAGAGAGAGGAGGAAGTGGGAAACGGTTTGATGAGAGAGGATTGGTGAATGGAAAGGTGCATATGGACTATCAGAAGAGGAGTAGGATGTGTTGGAGGAAAGAGGCAAAGGAGGGGGAAGTTGAAGAGATGGGAATGAGATGCAATAAAATAGAGAAGAGGAGTCATAATGAGATAGGGGGTTGAGGAGAAGGGATAAGTTGAAAATATATATATATATATATAAAGAGAGAGAGAGAGAGAGAGAGTGATGTAGAGAGAGTGTGAGAGAGAATAAGATAAAGAGGGAGGAGGGGTAGTGAGGGAGGGATGGAGATAGAGTGAAGGAAATAGATAGTGAGGGAGGGATAGAAGGTGTGGTTGTGTGTGTGTCTAGGGGTAGACACAAGAAGAGAAAAGGGGAAGGGATACACATGTATAGGGATATCTAGAGAGAGAGTGAGAGAGAAATAAATGGTGTCAAAGACCGAGGGTGGATGGTTGATCGATGGAGAGAGAGGGAGGTTTTGAAAGAGAGAAATATGGAGAAGGAGGGTGAAAAGAGATAGGGATGGAGGCATCAAATTTTAGAGAGAGAGAGAGGATATGGTAGAGGGATAATGGCATGGAGGGCTGGTAATTAAGGAAGAAGGGAGGGAGAGATTTATAGAGGGAGGTAAATAGAAGGTGGAGAGAGAGGGGGACACACACACACATGCACACATATATTATGTTGAACTTCAAAGTCTCTAACATGTCCCATGTTGAATGTCCGTCTCTGCATATATTTTTGTTGGCATCCACCTACGATTCTCTTTTTTCTCCCTAAGCTGATAATTCACCTATGACATAGAAGTAACATCAGAGAATACTATGGACAATGGAACTACTAGACTCCAACGTGTATGACAACGATAATGATATGATTGGAAGTTGAAATATCATTGCAACATTGATCCTCTAGTACCATTTTATCCCATGCACCACCAGCCAGCTAATTCTAACCAGATCGTTAGCATGTTGTCGCAACTCACAAAGAATAGTACCGTTAAAGCTCATAAAGCTAGGAAGATTGCGAAGATTCAGTTTTGTTGGAATCAGAGCAAGGATACAATTTGATACATGGATAGAGCACATAGAATTCATGTCACTTTAAAAAATATATAGGATTAGCTCCAGTCCGTACCGTAGTATTTATAGACACCAAAAAATTAAAATGGTATTGTGACTTTCTATACTAAAATGGTATTACACTTTCTATATTAGTTGATTATAAACCCAATGCGTTAGTTACGAAGTATGAGGATCATTTAAGGGATTGTGGCACTCAACTTTTGATCGATTATGAGATCAAATGGCCCATGAAAATAACCATTTTAGTCAACCTTATCTTTGACACTCCACAAATCATCCATGACTTGTGTTACTCATAAATCAATGCCAAATTGTTTTTTTATTGAATCCATGTTAGGGTTCCATGATAAACTTAGAATTGAATGGGAAAAAGGAAGATATATTAACTAATACCTTCAAAGAGTAACAACTTCCAAAAACGTAAGTGTATGAATGATTTCATTATGGGGATCTAATCCCATATTTGCAATCACAACTTCTGAGTTCTGTCGAAGCAATGGTAATGTTTGAAAAAAGTAAAAACTATGAATATTCTAAAATTAAAGGATCATGCTCCATTTATCTAATAATGATTTCTTGCTAATGGGGATAAGAATTCAATTGCCTGGCCCTGAAGCTCACTAATCAATGTATTTTAACTGGGTTGTAAAGATGGTCTAGCACGCCAGATATTGTTGGAAATTGGATACTTGTCTCAGTTACTCGAATAACGGTTGGACATAAGTCATTCACACTTGAGAACCTTGACAATTTACAGATATTGTTGGATCTTAGTCATAATTATCTTTCTGATGTCATTCCTCCTCAAATAGGCAAGTTGTAGTAAGTGATGGCCATGACTTTGTCTTACATCAACATGACTCAATAGCTTCCAATGAATTTTGTATTATAATTATCTTTCTGGAAGTTTCAGCTTTTCAGTTTAAAGTATCCAATCGCTCACCATTCACTTTTTTTTAACAATTGGAAGTACTGAGATGGGATACTTTGGAATTATACCTCTCGTTCAATTTCTTTAATAAAACAAAATGCATTTTCATTTCCTTTTAAAATAAATTATATTGAAAATAAAATAAATTTTAATTTTATCATATAATCTAAAATTTTATTTAAATAAAAAAAATAAAGAGAATCCATTTCATTTTCATGCTAATTTTTAACATCAAGAAATTATTTTTATTATTATTATATATATACACTAGGGGAATCTACAACTGGGTACATGCATGGAACATGGGTAAACCCGGGTGTGATTTGAACTTGTAAACTCCTTTACAACATATGACTTCATATAAAAGGAATCACCAATAAGTCACATCCATGGAGGCTTTTATTTTACTAATATTTCCAAATATATATTTTTTATATTATAAAAAATATCTTTTATTTTCCTATATTTAAACATGAAGTTAAAATAAATCCCCATATCTCAACATGCAAGTTAAAATAAATCATAATATCTAATAAAAAAAGAATTATAAATACTACGTTAGATTATTTTTCAAATACTTTATAAATACTATTAACGTTAAAATATAAATATATTAAACTCATAATTAAATATGGAAAAGTATAATTTTTCTTAATAAAACAAATTGCATTCTAATTTACTAATTTTATATTAAAAAAATTATATACAAAATTTATAAACTACTTTTACATTTAAGAAAAATCATATATAAAATTTATAAATTTTAATGTGATAACTTAAAAAAAAAATCACATTTAGTAACTTCAAAAAAAATATAAACTTCACATTTAGTATCTTCGAAAAAATCCAAACTTAAAATGAATTTAAATTGTTTTATTGTTTTAATTTTTTATTTAAATTTATTGACATTATTTATTTATTATTAAATATATAATTTGTCCATTTGAAGTAGTCTAGGTGGGTGAGAAGAGTGATTATTACCTTTCGTACCTAAATTCAATCATTATAAGTGTTGTACAGGAATAGACACCTTATAACCGAAGGCCTAGGGTTATCAACATAATCATAAAACTTGCAGGCAATCGACCTTAGAGTACAGAAAAGAAAATAAAAGGATAGAATAGACTCACCCCATACACGACGGTTGATCCTAGCTTTGTCCTCTTGCACTTTGCTTCTCCTCCAAAGTCTTCAGGGATGTTTCTCCTTCACCTGTCAAGAGCAAATCCTCCAAGTGCAAGATGATACATGTATATAAAACAGGTCAGATAAATCATATACAAAGTGCTTAATCATAAGTATTCATCAAACCATGATACATGAAAGACATTCAAGACACATATGGAAGAATGATTCTATTTATTAACAATAGTGAATGAGTTCAGATTACAACCCAACGCCTGAGACAAGGACTCCTTTGCAACCAAAGGATTATAAGTTCCACTGCTCCAAAGACTTCTGAATAGACTCCACCAGCATAACTTTGCTCTCCAAGTATGATTGATTAATACCCTCCCCAAGGCCTTTATTTATACTTAGTGAAATAAGGCAGTTTCGAGAGTTGAGGAGGTTGAGATAGTTAAGGTGCTTATGGTTAAGGGCTTAACAAATCTCAAATAATCGTGATTTATTATTTTTAATGTCAAAGAAAGGTGTACGCGGGTACTAATACTGGCAACTCGCGTATGACATGCGAGTTTCTCCAAGGGGAACCAACGTACAAATATGTACGCGAGATGCAATTATCGATACTCACGTACAACACGCGACATGCTTTAATGAAAGGCACGTATGTACGCGAGTTGCATATAGGAAGAGGCACGTACAACACTTGACATATTCAAAGGTAAAAATAACCAGCTAGATGGATGATAAATGTAATTCATAATATGCCCATCTATATTTTTTTAGGCAACCTTTAATACATAAATGTCATTTTGTGTGCCAACATAAGGAATGTCAACACTCGGACAGAGAAGTGCCATTTAGGTGGATAACAGATGCCCCCTAATGTGTGAGGTCATAGGAAAGCGATGGCTGAAATACATTATAATCTTTATCTTTGGAGAACTCAAAAATCCAATGGAGCAGAGGTAGTACTTGAAACAAATACATAACAATGTCATATACAAAGTCATATCTAAGGATGCTATGTTCAATTTCCTGGAACACTAGCTCCTTTACACTATTTGAGTACATCATATGATACGGGTATTAAACCACATATATTACAAAGGTGGATCGAAGCAACAATATACAATAATGATGAGTCTTCAAATATTTGGAAGCTGTGTACATGAATAGAACATAATCTTGCGCAACTTAGTCCATAGGTGAAAAACTAAGGTCTTCATAAACTATCCCAAATAACCAGTACAATCCAAGCCATGTGAATAAATGTAGGTTGAATTCAAACATGGAAAGGATTCAACAGTTTTTCAATCAATAAGTAATAATTAGCAATTGAAGAAAAGGAATTCACCAATGATGAAAGTGAATCCTGAAGTACGATCGTCAAAACTCTAGGTCTTCATCATCAGAAAGTACTGAAATGGAACCATGCTATGATAAGGAAGGCAATAGATCCTCCAATGGATCACAAGAGTGACTAGGAACTAGGTAAAAGAAGGGAGACACAATAAATAACAAATATAACAATGATGGGATCAAGATATGGATCAAACATTGGGTGAAGTCCTTGAACAATGAGCACAACACAGAGATGACCCAAGGCAGCTTTTAACTTATAGATAGAACAACTAGACTTATATGATATGTAGGAGACATGATCAGATTCCCTAGGTATAATGAACAAGAAGAGGAGTAGAAAACTCAAAGTAATAGTTGAACGAAAAGTGAACACTGAGACATGGGTATCGAAAAAAACAGAGAGTGCTATGTTCAAGGATTGACATGCTGCCACTACTGAAAACAAGAGAAAACTTGTTCATTACCTTCCCTGTTAAATTTTAACGAGTCAAGGGAAGTCAACTCGAATCCCTCTTCATTTTTAATCAAGCTTGAAGAGATGGGAAAATAATGCTTGATAGTGTCACTGATTCGTGGATTTAATGAGCCCGAACTAGTACATGCTCAGTTGGTGTTTTCACATTTAGAGAGTTTGAAAACTCCAAAGAAGACTCCAGGGGGGTCCCTTTTCATCCAATTTAGTCTCCTGAGGCCGAAAAAGTATAAAACATACCACAGAAGAACTCTCTTAACTTCCGTAGAAGAAAAGGTGAACCTTTTTCGTACTTAGTCAGGGAGGTCCGAAAAAGGTTAAATTACCACCTAACCAACGCTCCATCCAAAACAGCATAAAATAGCTTGATTTTTACGAGTGTGAAGAAAAGCAAGATCACTCAGAAAGATCCATTTGATTATGAGAAATGGGGCTTACAACAATAAACTCGTTGCTTTGTTGTTAAGTGTTTAACGAGTATGACAAAGACACAAAGTACACTTGGAATATTTTTTATGTTTAAGTCCAGAGCACAAAAAAGAGAAAACTAAGCTCATACCAGGTGTTCCTTTTCTCTAAATTTAGTCCATCAGGTCCAGAAAAGTGATAAACCTATGCCTGAGAATACTCTTCTCAATTCAAAATAGAAAAGAGAGGGATCATTTCTCGTATTATTCCGCATGGTCTGAGAAAGAGATAACCTACCACCAATGCAAATGCCCGTTCACATATTCTTAACAAGCTTGAATGGACAAGTTAACTCGGCAGTCAAGTCTGTTTCGAAGGAGTCGAACTTGGGCCTAAAGAAACTCCATAAGGGCAGGGAGTCCTATAAAGGGATAGCTTGTAAAAAAAGATTCAAAAGAAACTCTATTTGGTGTGAAAAATAGCTAAAAGGATATGCCTATACCTAAAACAGTTGCGGTATGAGTATCAAAGAACAACATAGGCTTTGAAGAAAGATAGTCATGAAAAAAGGGTCCTATCCATGGAAGAACAATGGTAAAAACAGGGAACTAATGGTTTATAATACCATAGTCCGTGGAAAAATGTTGACTACTACGGTTAATGTGGATTGAATATAGATGCCAAAAATGCATTGGAAATGACAAAACCACTTTATTGGAGCAAAATATACTTTATAATGATGAAAAACCTGTTTCCAAGAAAAAAGAAATATGGTATAAGTTGAATGGATTTTCAAACTATAGGAAAAAACCCACTTGGAGAAATAAAATTTCTATAAATAGTTGAAAATCAAAACAAAACTCACCATTTGGAATTTTTAGCCATAAGAAGCAAGTTTTTACCTCTACCTTAGTTCGATCGTTGTGGACAGTCTAGCAGACGAAATCAAATTACGCAAGTTGCAGGTAAGACTACACCCCTAGCTCTTCATTTTGATCCTAGCAATTATTAATTTTGAGTCCCAATTTCATAATTAAAAACATCCTAAAGCATGACACGATGCGTACGCGGGTTCACAGTGTAAAGACTTACGTACATGCGTTCTGTACGTGGGTTTTCTATGGAAATAGTCACGTAGAGTACGTGACATGTCTAACTAGACAGTCGTGTGTATTGGGTGAAGGATAAAAATCTAAATATAGTCAAAAAAATTTGAAATTTTATATGAAATTAATGAGTCAAATTATTTGTTTTGCTAGGTGTGAAGATGGTGATGGAACGGAGGGAACGGGAACATGAAACAATGGACCAAGAAGCGCTCCAAAGTGGGCCCACTATACATGCATTGTGAACAAGTGGGCTATTAAAGTTCTTTTGCACATCACCCATGCATGCCTATTGGAGTTCATGATAAACTATTGGGATCATGATTTGGGGATGTTCAACCTACAAGGTGAGACTTTGGAGATTACTACTGAGGACATGTATTTCATTACCAGTCTGTCACGACGAAGGCACCGACAGAGGCGGTGACCCTTTAAGTGTCCAGAACTATATAGATGTGTTTTGCACACTAGGTACCCAAAAGAGAGGGATTTGTGTCCCTATTGCACATATCGGTGACTTTACACTATAGGTACTTATGAGCACCATCATGAGGATTGCAAGATCCTCCTAATTACATTTGGCTACATGGAACCAAATGAGGTTGGCGGTGGATTGTTTTTGTGGTGCCCTCTATGATTGGTGTTCAAGAGTTGTCCCTATCATGAAAAGACAACTATCTGATTGCAAGAGAGGAAAGCAAAAGAACTTTGGTTATGCGGGACCTAAGCAAGCGCCTCCAGTAGCAACAAGCTGTCCCGAGGGAGAGTAAATGACCCACGCTACTGAAGCTAGGTTACAAGTGTGACGGCTGGCGCCATCAGCGAACTCTATATACCTTTCAGGAGACATCTGCAACAACCAGCAGATAGTATAAAAAACAAAAACGACAACCTAATGTCCATAAAAAAACATACAAGAAAAATACAAGAAAAAGTGATAAGCCTAAGCATAGTACTTTTTCAGGTAGAGCCCATTTCCAGGCTTAGGCAGCTTGTTCCCATCAAAATAAATTAACTCGTATGTGCCCTTCTTCAGAACTTTCGATACAACATAAGGTCCTAACCACATGGCCTTGAATTTTTCTGCCCCTAGTGGTTCTTTGTCTTGGTCCCAAAGCAAGACAAGTTCCCCCTCAAAGAAAACCCAAGGTTTGAACGATTTATCATATTGAGTTTTGACCCTATTTTTATGAGCTTGATTAGAGGTCAGCGCATATCTAGGCTATTCATCAAGGTGTTCCAACTATACCAGATGTTCCTCAAGCTCTGTCGTATCAGGTAACACATGAATAGCTATCTTTAAAGACAGGATTTCACACTCAATCAGAGCAACTGCTTCCACTCCATGAACAAGTTGGAAGGGGGAGAAACCCATAGCAGTTTTTATGTTAGTTTGGTAGGCCCAAAGAGCAGGATATAGCATGATGTGCCAGTTATAATGGGCTGCATCAATTGTACGTTTAAGGATAGTCGTTAAAGTTTTGTTGACAGCCTCAACCTGAGCATTAGCTTGCAGATAGTACGAAGATGAATGTTCTTGTCTGAATTCGAGCATAGTAGTCAGTTCCGTCATCATGTTATTTTGAAAATGACTGCCATGCTCAGTGACAATCACTTTGGGTATACCAAACCATGCTATAATCTGATTGAATACAAAGAAAGCTACTAGTTCCCCGTCGGCTTTAAAAGTAGGCATTACGTCTGCCCATTTCGTAAAATAGTCAACATCGACAATGATGTATTTATTCCCCCTAGCCGAGGCTAGGTTCCATGTCACGTAATCAATCCCCCATTTCATGAAGGGCCCTACCAAGACGACGGATAATAATGGAGCAGGATGTGACCACATTTTCCTGGTGTAAAGCTGGCACGGATGACAACATTTCACTGCTTCCACACAATCTTTGAAGATCGTGGGCCAGAAATAACTGACACGTAGTATCTTCTGGGTCGTTGCTAACCCAGATAAATGACCCCCACACGCTCCACTATGGGAATCATTCAGGACAATCTCCGCTTCCTCATGGGTAAGGCATCGAAGAAAAATGGAATCTACCCCTCTTCGATATAATGTGTATCTCCTATGATGAGGTAGTTCTTGGCATGAAGGCATAATTAACGCCATTCCTCCCTTAAGGAAGCTGCAAGATACTTCAAAGTCTGGATATATATAATAATATCGCCTAATCAAGGATTAGAGGCGGATATCAAGAATATGTCCTCATCTAGGAATGAGTCATCTTCAATGGCTACATCTTCTTCAGTAGGAAATTCTGCTATAAGTTCAGCAAAAACTAAGGACTTCTTAGACTTAGCGGATTGGAAATCCAAGTCAAACTCTTGAAGAATGACTATCCATTTTTTAAATTCCCCCCCAAAAATTCGTTGGGATAAAACATATTGAAATGGGTTCAAATCCGCCACTACTGTCATGGTCCTCAGTAAAATGTAGTGACTTAACCTCTGAACAACATAAACGGCTGCTAAGGATAATTTATCAACGTGGGAGTATCTATGTTCAGGTCTGGCCAAAGCATGACTAAGATAATAAATGACATGCTTTACAAGCTTATCGCCCTCATAGACTAGTACTACCCCAATGGTCGACTCAAACGCGGCCAAATATAATACAAAATCCCCAGAATAATCTGGCGGACGCAATAAGGGTGCCAACAACAAAGCGTTTTCCAATGCCTTGAAAGCAAGTTGTGTGGTTTCATCCCATACAAAAGGGGTGTCCTATTTGAGCAGGCGCATGAAACCCTTAGTAATCTTGGCATAGTTAACAATAAAATGTCGAAGAAAATTAGACTTTCCTTATAGGCTTTGAAGTTGCCTAATAGAATGAGGAGGAGACAGATTTACAATGGCCTCAACTTTCAATGGATCCACCTAGATGCCTCTACTAGAGACAATGAACCCAAGCAATCTTCCTGACTCGACACAGAATACACACTTGTGGGGATTCAAGCGGATTTTATAATGTCTGCATCTCTCAAATATCAACCGTAAATGATTTGGATGTTGAATCCTCTTCCGAGAATGTGCAGGAAGATCATCAAGGTATGGTTCGACAATGGCTTTAATATCATGGAAGGAAAAGTTCATAGCCCGTTGAAAGGTTTCCCCAGCATTTTTCAATCCAAAGGGCATTTTCTTGTACGTGAAGGTACCCCAAGGACAAATGAAAGTAGTTTTATGTTGGTCTTCTAGTTTTATTTGAATTTGATTGTATCCAGAGAAACCATCCATAAACAAGAACACCTCACTTCCCGCACAAGCATCTATAATATGTTCTATAAATGGCGTGGGATAATTATCCTTAGGATAGGCTTTATTCAAATCTCTAAAGTCAGTACAGACGTGAATAGTCTCTTGCTTCGTATCAACAGGAATAGGGTTGGATACCCATTCTGTCAAAGCTATGGGATAGATAAAACCATCCTTCAACAAATTTTCAACTTTGGCCTTCACAACCACCACTTTGCACGGGTTAACAGGTCTTAACTTTTGTCGAACCGGTTTGGCATCAGGATATGTTCAGATTTCGTGTTCAACAATCGATGGATCTATTCCTGCCATCTCCTCATATGACCAGGCAAAGACATCACGGAATTCCTTAAACAGGGCATTATAGATAGCAATCTCTTCAGGAGAGCAATTTGCACCTATGTATATGTTTTCCATGACATCAGGGTTTACATAGACGTTAATAGGTATAGTGGTGGAAATATTTTCCATATTCCCCTCGGCAAACATTCCTTCCCTAGGTAAGGGATTGATGGGTGTATCAACATCTTCTGACAGTCTCAAACGAAACTCTTGATTTTCTATTCTGCTTAGTTCTGGAAGAAAATAGGAATGATGATGAAAATTATCACAAATCTTACCACATCCACTCATGGCTTCCAAAATGGTTTCATCAGAAGGTAAAACCATGTCCAAACAATCTATAGAGTGCAAAGAGTTTTCTGCCCATGTGGGCAAATAGGATTCTTCCAGATCTTCTAAGACTGTTAGAGGATCTGGGATGGGATCAATAGTGGCTTGAGTGATATCTTAATAAGATACCTCCACTGTCAATAAGGGCACATCTGGTTCATGGGGGGATGGGAGAACCCAAGGATCAGTCCTATCAACAACCATGGCTATGGACCTCCCCACACAAGTAGAACCAATATAATTAACCGGGGCTGGAAGATCAAATGTGCCCATCAGTGATGTCTACATTCCGTCCCCCAAGCTCTGTGCAGCAGGTTTGACCTGATCAACCAATGGCTTAGCGGACTCATTAGACTCTAAATGGCCTTTTCGAGTATAATATAGTTGATCAATAGTAACCAACTTGCCCTCATGTGGAAAAACCACTACATAAAAAATGGCCAATGCAATAGCGGACATCGCATAAGTCCAGTTCCTTCCCAGAAGCAGATTATAATCTAAAGGAGCATCAATCACTTCTACCTCAACAGACACTGCTTTCCCTACCAGCTTAATTTCAAAAGCCGGCAAGATACCATGTGGACGGAAGGACCTTCCATCGAAAGCAGTAAGTAGAGTCTTTGACGGGACCAGCTCTAGGGATCCGAGAGCTTTCCAACAGGTCAAGGACATAACGCATGTAGAAGCACCCTCATCAACAACTGCCCTTCCAATGGTCTTTCCAGCATGGATGGAATCTGTTGATAAGGCAACATGGTAAGGTAGGTGAATTTTAACATCAGACAAGTGAAACTTCACCATGAGACTCGATGAATCCATGTTGCCTAAAGCTGCTAAGAGGGCATCCCGCTGAGTGGGACAACTCTGTAACACCTCTAAAGCTGACATTGCACACGGGGTTTGAGCTAAATCTTCAACCATGGAGTAGTTTGAAGAAGCCCTAGTGTTAGGGTTATGCAAGGTCTTCTTGAAGACACCTTTTGGTATCTTTGGCATAGTTTCAGCAAGTTTCTCTATCGTGAGAGGGTTAGAAGTTTCACCTACAACTTTACCCTCCTTAGGAGTCTCTTTCTCATCATTTTTATTCCTCGTTTGTAACAAAGTCGAAGATCGAACCATGTTGATATAGTTTGGGTCAGGGGCATTTTGAGTGCCCCCTGCTACATTATAAGTTGAAGTAGAGTTCTGTCCTTGGGGAAAAGGATCCTTCAGGACAGTCGGTTGTTGAGCCTTAAGCAGCTTCTAGGATTGTTCCATAAGGGGACAAAGGTGAGTAAGGTGGTCCTCGTGGCACAACTTACATGGGAACTTGACCTTCTTCTTTTCTTTCTTTCCCCCATCAGCATTGTTCAAGGCCTTCTGCTTGTTTTGGTTTCTCTCTCCTTTCTTTCCTCTCTTTTTCTTCCCACCGAGCTATTGATTGCCCTTCTGAGAGGTTTGTGCAAAAACATTTGCACTTTGGGGGGAGGGGGCAGCCTTTGATGCCTCCACCGTAGACTGCTTGACAGACAACTAATGAATTTACTTAGCCAAAGAATCTACGGTGGGATATTTAACGGACCCAACCACACCATCGGCATGGGGTCCAGGCTTAGGCTTCTCTGCATCATGTGTAGGCCTCGGTGCCTCAGGGATAATCTCATACAAGATCCCATATTGTGAATAAATCAAATCCAGTTGTTGGGCCCTGATAATGGCTTCTTCTTCATTCGTCACTCCTGAGGTGGATACATCCTTAGATATGTAGGGTAATAGGGATTTAAGGAACCATTCTAAAAGGAACTCAGGAAGGATAGTGGCTTTTATAAGGCTCTTTCATCTCCTCCACTCTTGGATGTGATCCGAGATGTGGGTAGCCTTGTTATACCTAAAGGTAGATAACAAGACTGTTCCGAAATCATATCGAACCGAAAGCTGAAAGTGGCTAAGAAATGCACTAGCCAGGTCCCAAAAACTACTGAAAGTAGCAGAAGGCAATTCAATATACCATTTTTCCATGGTACTTGTCAACCTAACTGAATCTTCATTCAGTGAATTTGAAGAAGACCATAAATGGAATGTGGTGGCATGAGCCCCAGGATCTTCACCAACTTTGCCCTCGAATTTAGGGATGTCGGATGGCAATTTGGTGGGAACAGGTGGCCATGAGGGGTCATGTCTCACTGGGTCATTCATCAATTTTGGCAAATCTGGAACGTTTAAGGTTGCCAAGAATGGAATTTTGGGTCGAACTGGGGCACTAAATATGCCAGTCTAGGGATTAGAGGGACCTGCCCCCGAATTCCCATAGGTAAAAGTGGGGTTGCCCCCTGCCACCGGTTGCGAAGTGGGTAGATTAATTTGAAATGGATTCCATCTGTAAGCCACAGGATTGTGTGTGGGAGGTGCAGTATAATAATTTCAGGCCATTCCAATAGAAACAGGGATCTGAAATATAGGATCTAGTATCTCTCCGCTAAACAACGAAAAGGGAGAGCTTGTAAACCGGGCCAAAATCGAAGTTTGGAAACTTTTCCCATAAGAGGTATTGTTCCCAAACTACACTCCTACATACGAAGGTGATGGTCCTACATATGGAGAGGATGGGGGAATGTGCCCTCGATTCAAAGGAAATCCTTGGACAAATGTTGAGGATCCTATTAGACCACTCTGGGTAGTATATGGAAAGGAAGAAGGAACAGTAGGTATACTAGGGATCCCAATAACCATATCACCAAAAGTACCTTCTAGGCTTGAGTGAACTGGTGGTTGAACCATCGACTCGCTAGATTCAAAGGTGTAGAAGGTATACTAGATATAGGAGCACTTACTGGGGGAGGTAGTACCCCTTCAACCGGAATGGCTGAGGTGAACACAAAGGAACTTTCTCCTGTAGAAGACGTAATCCTACCCACACAGACACCTAAAACCTAAACGATCACAGGATCGTTTAAATCAGTGAAGGGTGTGTTAAAAGTCCTTGCAAACTCGTCAGTCTACAAGTCTTCTATATCAACTATATCAAGATCAAAATGGTTAGCTATAAGTTCTAGTTCACCTAGAACTTCACTTACTCCTACCGTTTCAAATGAATTGTCCGTGTCCAATCTCCACCCTTGGGGTAGAGGTGGAGGTTCCAATGTGACCAGAGGAGGAAGGTTTTGCAACCTTCTTGACCTTCTTATAGGTTGTTCCTCCACGATTGAAAATTTAACAAATCAAACCCTAAGGCCAACTAAACATAGAAAAAACCATAGAGCACACACTATAAAAATCCTAAAGCCTCAAACAATGAATCAAGGATGAAAGATATGTTTTCTTGAAGAAAGATGAAGAATGATTACTTGGTGTCCTTGAAGTGGTTCTTAGGCACATGCAGAAGAATTACCCACCACCCTCCTACACTTATAACAAGGGTTACCCTCCAATCCCATCCAAGGTGAACCAGAAATAGCCTTCCGGTTTACCTAGGTATGAACCCTAAATGTCAAGAGACTAAAGGCTACCTTAGCTATACCAACAGTCTGGGGGGGCAGTCGCAAGCCTAACTCATACGTATGGGTAGGGTAGTTGAGCCCGAAATTCTATCTAGGACAGAGTTCCTAGATGCGTAAAATTCCTGATTTACGTTTTGACAAGGAGTCGGAGGGTTATCTCCTCAGTCCAATGCCCCCACGCAGCCTCATGCTTGACTCCCTTTTGAGAGGATCTTCCCAGATACAATTGATAGAGTCAAGAATTTAGCTAAAAAAAGGTCCACTATATTTGAATTTTAAAACTTATGGGAAGTTTACACTTCCTATCCCACAAGTCTAGCCTAAGCTAGTAGGTGAAAGACCCCTAAAAATAAAAAATTACTAGTAAATTTTAATTATTGTGTTCATTTTAAAGGGATTTTTCTTACTCAGAAGGAAATGGAGTGATGAAATATGGTGTTTTTGACTCTATAAGAAATAAAAAAGTAAAGGTCTATTCTTTTTTCAAAGAAAATTACCACTATTAAAGCAAACTTCTTCTTTTTTTTTGTAAATATATATTGATGAACAAATGCAACGATAAAGAGAAACTAAGGCTATGTTTTTTTAGTTTTTGAGATAATATTTTTAAAACTAAAAATGAAAACTACTTATGCAAAAGCAAATGCAAAAGCTTGAAAATGTTTTTCTTTTCACTTTTTAAAAATGCTCAAACTCTACTATGCACCTAAAATGCACTAAACTTGAGTATACTTGGATCAAATCAACTGTATAAAATAAGCAAACTAAAGTAAACAGGTCAATAAAAACAAGAATCAACCAACAAAGGGAGACGAGAACCCTTGCTTGGGTGTGTACAATGACAATAAATCATTGTAAACTCACAAAGATAAGTGACAAACCAACTAATATCAGAAGATAGACTAGAAAAACAATGCCCAAAACCCTGATCACTGATCCGAATAGAGACACTTCAACCTATAACCCAAACAGGCCAACCTACTTCAAAATGAAAACATAAGACAATCCAAACACAAGAAACCTAAGGGCTTACAAGAAAGCACCAAGTGTGATCACCAAGGCCTTTAGACTAACTGCATAGTATCCATAAATAAATCCAACTAACAAATAGGAATTACACAAAGACAGGGACAAGCAAACCCTAGCCTAAAAATCCCTATTTCCAGGCTTGTACGCAACTGTGTATAGGGGAAACTCACGTACTGTATGTGAATGTCCAAGAGAGCAACCCTCGTATGTAGGCCTCTATACACGACTGTGTAGCAGAGCAACCCGCGTACAGGTACAAATGTTTTCTCAAAAAATAAGAAAAATACACAAGGCTCTCAAACACTAGGATAAGCATGAACCAGGGTAAAATACCACACACAAAATTCAAGGCAAAGACTGGTCAGGGGTGACAGAAACAACCTACACCAGTCTGGCCTCCCCAGCAGAGTCACCAGTTCTTTTGTACAGGAATAGACACCTTATAACTGAAGGTATGGGGTTACCAAAAAACTCATAAAACATGCAGGAAATCGACCCTAGAGTACAGAAAAGGAAATAAGAGGATAGAATAAACTCACCCGATACATGACGGTTGATCCTAGCTTTGTCCTCTTCCGCTCTGCTTCTCCTCCAAAGTCTTCAGGGATGCTTTTCCTTCACCTGTCAAGAGAAAATCCTCCAAGTTCAAGATGATACATGTATATAAAATAGGTCAGATAAATCATATACAAAGTGCTTAATTATAAGTATTCATCAAACCATGATACATGAAAGACATTCAAGAGACATATGGAAGAAGGATTCTCTTTATTAACAATAGTGAATGAGTTCATATTACAACCCAATGCCTGAGACATGGACTCCTCTGCAACCAAAGGATTTTGAGTTCCACTGCTCCAAAGACTTCTGAATAGACTCCACCAACATAACTTTTCTCTCCAAGTGTGATTAATTAATACCCTCCCCAAGGCCTTTATTTATACTTAGTTAAATAAAGTAGTTTCGAGGGTTGAGGAGGTTGAGATAGTTAAGGTGATTATGGTTAATGGATTAACAAATCTTAAATAATCGCGATTTATTATTTTTAATGTCAAAGAAAGGTGTACGCGGGTACTAATACTGGCAACTCGCGTATGACATGCGAGTTTCTCTAAGGGGAACCCACGTACAAATATGTACATGAAATACAATTACCGATACTCACGTACAACATGCGACATGCTTTAATGAAAGGCGTGTATGTACGCGTGTTGCATATAGGAAGAGGTGCATACAACACTTGACATATTCAAAGGTAAAAATAACCAGCTGGATGGATGATAAATGTAATTCATAGTATGCCCATCTATCGTGTTTTAGGCAACCTTCAATCCATAAATGTTTTTTTGTGTGCCAACATAAGGAATGTCGGCACTCCTACGGAGAAGTGCCATTCAGGTGGATAACAATAAGTGACATGTTGAACTCTGAAATGGGAATATTTGATGCTTTGGTTGAGCCATATTTATAATGACAATATTTGAGATGTTTCCATGAAATACATGAGGAAAAATATTAAATATATAATTATTTCTAAGAAAATAAGGGTTTGAAGCCATTGTATAAGGAGTGGGAATATTTATAAATGAAGACCTCATTCTAGAATATCAAGTTGAATTAAGAAAGGAGGTTCAAAAGGTAAAATAATCTATGGAGGAAGGAAAATGGGCAATAATCAGAAATAGAAAACCCATTATTCGAGATAGAAACCAAAAAGATAGTAATCAATAGCAATTCAAGAGGCTCCAGATTCTTTCTTGGAACTGTCAGGGATTTCCATGGAACAAAGGCCCCAAGCTAAGTTGGATCTCAAATGAAGTTCATATTATATTGTTAGTTGAAACTTGGGAGCATGAAAAACCTAAGGTCCCTAACATAGATGGCTTTTTTCTATGGTCAACTTGGAACAAACGATCCTATCATAGAGGCATTGGGGGTATAGCTTGTTACATTAGGAATAACATCTCCTCATGTGGATTCGAATTGCTTGTGGCTATTAAATCCATTTTACTTCATTGTAATTATCATTCGGATTACTTTTTTTATTAATGAAAGCATTCACAACTACAAGCCTTTTGTACTGTTTCATTCTTCAATTGCTGAGTAAATTGTGAGATATTCTTTGTGATTTATGTATTTGGCTACAGATCTATATGCTCAAATTTACATGGTATCAGAGCCTCGGTGGACAAGGCACTTCTCCTCCTTAGATCTCCTACTGGATCATTTTTTTTGTTTTGTAGGTACAACTTCGAAATGATTTCATCTCTGATGAGACAAGGTCTCTGTCAGGTGTCTATTGGAATTGGTAAAGAGTGTTTTAGTAATATTAACTAGTTGAATAAAAGTGATGGAGCTTTTGGAACAATAGCAACAGGTCTTTCTCCTAGCTTGCGCTACCTCATTAGATCTATTGAAGACTCGAAGGAATTCTGGACAAGATTGGACAGAACCTTCGGAATGATTTATGAGGATCATAATAGCACTTTGGAGAGCTCATCCAGCACCATAAGCATCCTTGATCCAAAAATATCGTCCTCCACTATCTCTAATGAATTTTTTCAAGATAAAGAAGAAGCAAAAGCTTCTACACGGTCAATTCGAATTGAAGACAGTCTCCATGCAGTGACTCCTTCTCCTGATGCTCTAGAAGTTCATGAGATATATAATATCTCATCTTATCATATTTCTGAAATATAAGAAGACATTCAAATCTATGATATTGAATAAAAATTATGCTGCACATCCATGCAAACATTCACCGGTGATTTTCCTTTAAATTCTGTGCAAAATTTACCAGTAATTGCTTCCGAAAGTGAAGAGAAATTTGATTTTTCTTCCTCTAATGTTGCTGCTGGTGTGAAAATATGTGATACCTAGGATATTTTGGAAGAAATATCAGATTACCAGAGTGATCCATTCGCTCCCCATGATCTATATTTTCCAGCAAATTCCTGAAGGATTGCATGCACCAAAATTCAGAATTTTGAAGAAGAAGAAAGCTGTGCATCCACCGTCTCGGTTAACCATTTATTTCAATCTGATATTAAAATTATTGGATCTGATATGATCTTATTTAGATCTTATCTGATATTGCTTGTTTTAATATATCAAATTCATAATCTTTCAGTACCGCTTGTAGCTGTTCTCATCAACGGTGTGAAGAAACAAGTACCGCAAGTCTCCTACAAAACTACTGCTGGGGATTTGATTCCATTTCACTATTTTGGATCTATTTTTAACCTATTTATATCTGATTTAGTTTATTATCTGATATTATTTGGTTCATATTTTAAAATCCAAAATCATTCAGTCATGCTTGTAGCTGCTCTCACCAATTCCGATGTGAAAAATCAAGTACCGCACTTTCTCTTCAAAACTGCTGATGGGGAATTGGTGTTAGTTTCCTCATATGAGGTTGCTGATATTTTATTATGTGATTCATTATCTATTTCAGAATATATATCAGGTAATGGAGGTTAAGCATTCTCTCTCAACAGTCCCAGTGCTTCTCTACCATTGATCACATGCTCATCTCCTCACAGAACTAGTAAAGAGGAAGATTTTCTGCATCCGCCTAGACACCTTCTCCTAAAACTTGGGGCTGTTCTTACCACTGATGGTTTTCTGTTCATGTATGCAACATATCAGTTTCTTGAGTGTTGTTCGCATTCTCTGAATTCTCAAGAACCTTTCCTCACTTTTAAGTTGACTTTAGTTGCTCTACATGGTTCCAATCTTCATCCGGCAGCTGTCTATATTTCTGATTTAGTTGAGCATATCATTCTTCTTCCAGAGAGGAAGATTCCTCTAGACATAATGATGGAGAGGTTCACATGCCAGGCCCCAGGATACCTGTGCACAAAAGAACCAGATTGATCCTAATTCTACCTGCTTAATTAGAAGGGGGGTTTTTTTCCATGTCGTTTTTCCCCAACACCTTGTTTTTGAGCAGTTACCTTACTTTACTTGATGTGATGGGTGACCTATGGTCTTAGTTACCAGGGCCCACAGTTTGTCCAAGTTAGCATTCAGGGGGGGTGTTAGGATTATTAATCCTCCCTTGTCCAAATTTGGTCATATGTCTAAATCGGGAGTCATGTCAAAATCAGGAGTCCATCCAGTCTATTTATAGTCATTAGCACCATTGGGTAAACTTGACCTAATTAGGGCACATGTTTCGGTTACTAAAGTGTGGGGAACACTAATTGAGGATCTCTGCCACTTATTACACTTGATTGCATAAGTTTAGGAGCCTCCTAGATCAATCCCTACAATTTAGGAAGCCACTGGGAGTGTCGAAACCAACCAAGGTCAGTTCGCTTCAGTTAATGACTAGTCAAGCTAAGTTAGGAGTCAGTTACTTTCAATTCAAGTCCTCCACATTCAGTTAGTGCTAGGTTTACTTGACTGCACACATGTGGGGCGCATTTCTCACTTACCACAGTCAGTTAACCATTGGTCAACACTGAATGTAACACTTGAGTTGTGTTTTAGAGCTTCGATGAACTACGGTTATGGTTTAGACAAGGACAGTTAACTACTAGGTCCTCCAATAGTGATTTAGACAAGTCTTGGTTACCTACAGTCAAGTAGATTCTAATCAATTCGAACTTCCTCATGTGGATTCAAATTGCTTGTGGCTATTAAAGCCATTTTACTTCATTGTAATTATCATTTGAATTACTTTTTTGATTAATGAAAGCATTCACAACTGCAAGCCTTTTGCACTGTTTCATTCTTCAATTACTGAATAAATTGTGAGATCTTGTTTGTGAGTTGTGTATTTGTCTATAGATCTATATGCTCAAATTTACATCAAGTAATAAAAGAAATAACAAGACCAACCCTTGGTATGATAAATATTGTAAAATCGCAAGGAGATAAATTAAGGAAGCTCTTTATGAGTCTCTTCAAATTGACAAGATAAAAATATACAAAGGCCTAACTAAAAGAGAAAAATGTAGTATATTCATAAAATAAAAGAAAATATCTTACACCTCTCTAAGGTGGCTCTTAAGAAATTCTGGAAGCAAATTTTAACTAGAAAAAGTAAAGATAATAATAAAATTGCTTTGCATGACTGGAATTCCTATCTTAAAAATATTTAGCAATCCCCAAATGTCATAGATAACTTTCAAACCCTGCTCAAAACGGAAGAAGTTTTTTCATTAGAAGACATCGATTTTGGGGTTAAGCATCTCGCAAATGGAAAAGCTAAGGACATTGAAGGTTACTAGGAAGAAATCTTAAAAATTGGAGGTCCTGTCCTCATCCCACACATACGCAAGTTATTCAATCAAGCAGTCAAACAAGGGTTCCCTAAACCATTGATTGAGAGCCTCATTATCCCTATTTTTAAAAGTGGGGATACAAATATAACCCTCTAATTATCGGAAAATTATGATTAGCCCTCTCTTAGTGAATTTATATGGTATTATTTTGGAAAAGAAGCTCACCATATGGCTTGAAAATGAAGGTAAGCGGGCTAAAGGCCAATCAGGTTTTAGAAGGAAGCACTCAACAACAAATCACCTCATTATGCTAAGGATCATTATGGAGGAATGTCGTAATGATAAAGCCAATATATTTTGTTTCTTTGTGGACTTTAGAAATTATTTTGATACGGCACCTATAAATAACCTATGGAATAGATTATAAGAGCCAAAGGTTCCTTTCGTGTTGAGAGTTGCCGCAATACGGTTATATGAGAATGGCATTACCAAGTTTAAGAGCAATGAGGGGTGGTCGAAAGATATTAAGTATAATATCGGAGTTAAACAAGGTTTCCCCCTCTCTCCTACCCTAATTGGCATTTATATAGATAAGCTAGAAGGTTGTTTAGAGGAAGTAGGTTGCGTTGGCACAATCTTAGCTGGACTAGTCATCATCCTTCTTCTCTATGCTGACGATATTGTTCTTTTAGCAAGGTTTCCATCTGATCTTGATAAGCATCTAAGACTTCTTAAGTATTTTTTCTCTACCATTGGTATGACTATTAATACTAACAAAAAAAAAATATTATTATCAAATCTAAGAAGGAAACTTATGCTAATTTTGTGTATGACAATAGAAACTTGGAGTAAGTGTCTTCTTACAAATACCTAGGAATTGATATTCATCACAAGCTCAACTGGAATTATAGCATTGAGAAAAGCACTAATGGAGGGTGGAAAGCTTATTTTGGTCTCGAAAATAATTGTAAAGAAGCAAACCTTGTGATGTGGGATAAAAAGAAGCTCCTCTTTGAAAATTTAGTCACTCCTATTATCTTGTATGGGTGTGAGGTTTGGGGCTGCAGCATCTCTAGAGAATCCTGGAGAAATATTGGGAAAATACAGAAGCGTTTTATAACATATAACCTCAAAATTAAAAGCAATACACCCTACCCTATTCTCGTTATAGAAGTGGGTCTTTCCACTATCGAGAGCCTCGCTATGACTAGGCTCCTATTATACAAGCACAAAATCAATAACATGGGAGACCATAGACTTCATAAGCTAGCTTTAAATTCTATCCAAAACAACCTAAGACTCAAGCAAGGTTGGTATAAAGATACCAGGGTGCATTAGGAGATCGACGAAACTGTTAGACTGGAAAATATTAATAACATTAAAAATATTGTTACTTCTAAGTTTAAAGAGAAAATGTGGTGTGAGAAAGATTTAGAGGATAAAAGAAAGCTAATATATTATAAGGAAGTCATCAACCCTACTGTAGAAGATCAAAAGTATCTCTCTGTTTTAACTAGTTCAAAGAAAAAAACTAATATATCCAAGATAAGAACAAACTCTCACGAGCTCCATAGTGAAACAGGTCATTGGGCAATTCCTAAAACACCATGGTAGAAAGGATATTCCATCAATATGAGAATATGAACATTGAGGATGAAAATCACTTCCTCTTAGAGTGCCCTGCATACACCCACATTAGATCTCAGTTCCATAATCTTTGTTGCAATACCGAACTTCCTAGCCTTTTATAGTGAGCTTGGGACACCTCTCTCCAAACTCTTTGAGAATAGAAATACAATTTTAAAACAAACTAAATAAGTCATTTCTTTAGGTCTGAGACCAAAGTTTAGTATCAGGGGACGTTAACCATCATCATCATAAAAATGAGTGTAGGGACTTTGTATTAAAACACTCAAAACCGACATTTTAGAAAAATCTAAATAAAACAAAGTTGAATGAAATTATGATTGAGTATTCGAAAAGGAGTTTACTCTTTTCACTCTACACAAAACTTTCATTATAATAAAATTTAATTAGGATTAAAAATTATGTATAATTTTTATCAAATTTATAATTAAATAGATGACAATTTTATTACAAAATTAAAGTAAAACAAATTTATGATTCCATTCCAAGGTCACCACTATCCCTACTTATAATAATCTATCATACTATGCATCATTGGTATTGGTGTATCATGTATCATAACAATACATATATAAACTTTGTTGTTTTAAATGATGAGGTGGACATACCCTACCCCTTGAACATATAAACCTCACCCCCTTGAACATGTGACATGTTAGGAGGAAACAAATGATTTAAACATCTAACTTCTTAAGAGAAAACACATGTTCTTAATGGTTAAGCCCACTGTAAATAACTAAAAAATAATTATGATTTTGATTTAAAATTCAACAAGAAATAGTTATGAATGGAATTACAATAATCACATGTTAATATTGACAATACAATTGTAATAAATATGTTTGAAGATATTGAATCCAACTTTATAACAACCATCTTAAATCTAGATCTATTTTTTGTAAGCTGACATCATTTGCATTTTTTAATTGGAATGACATATTACATAGCATTACACAACATTAAGTGTTACAACATCTCCCCAATACTGGGTTGTAAAGCACCTCATTACCTTAATGCAATAATATCATTCAAGTCATAAATTGTAAATTTAATGAAAACTATCTAACAAAACTCTAATAATAGCCAATTCTCTCTTACAGATTTATCTATAACTAAATTTTTACTTAATTTTTACTATGTATCTTAACTTAAAATGTATATTTATAAAAAAATTCAAAGTTTCTTTAATAATGCAAATTACATTTTAATTTAAACTAATTTTGCATTAAAAAAATGAGATATAGAATTATGAATTTGAGAAATAGGATCTTAAAAATACAAATTTAAAGTAAATAACTATATTACTTTATTTTTTTAATATTTTTTATTTGAATATAAACATTACTTATCTATTATTAAATACATAATTGATTTATAAAAAGATAAATTTAGCAACCTTGTATAAAATGCACTTATAATCAACATTCTAAGTCAATATCGGACAAAACTCAAGATGTTACTTTTTCGCCGGAGATAGTCTTATGAGGTGATGTGCACCTCTTGGAGGGAATGTCTTCTTTCTCTTTGGACGAAGTTCGATGATATCTTTTGTTTTGCTCATGCTTTGTGGATGCTACAATGGTTGAAAGAACTCAAGTCTAAATTACATTTCTAGTATCCTTAGTCCAATTATTTTGTCAATATTAACATGTCATGATTAGAAGTCAATTCATAGTTAATTTTTCTTGAATTTTAAATCAAAATGTTAATTTCACTTTTCATAAATTTGAGTGGGCCTGATGGCTAAGAACATGTGTTTCCACCTAAGAGGTCACTTGTTCAAGGGGGTAAGGTTTGTATTTCTTAGTTTTTCAACATTAACCTAGCATTATTAGGATCTTTAACTAAGAGAATAACAAGTACAACAATCAAACACAAGAGACAATGAACATAGTTTTTTTACTTGGGGAAACCATAAAGTAGAAAACCTCACAACTTCCTCAGAGATAGAATCAACACCAAAATAGTAAGTGATCTCCTGACAGCAGTAATCTTCTTCTTGTCTAGCCCCAGTGTCTTCTCCTTCCTCAACTATGCACTACACTTGAGAGTGGATGACTTGTGTGATAAATAGAGACTCCAGTTCTCTATTTATACTAATCTTGACATGAATAAAACCCTACTAAGGCTGACCTCTAGTAGGAGAGTCTAATAACCCTAGTGCCCTAAAACTGCGGGGACTTTAACCCTTAGACAGTCGGAGGGTTACCCACTATGACTCGACATGACTTGTTTACATAATTGATCCTCTTGATCGAAACATTGAGGCATGATAATATGAATCAATTACATTATAGATACATCTCGGAATAAACATCGAGTTACAATACATAAGATACGTAGATGAATACATTCCGAAGTTACAAATACATCAACACTCCCTCTTAACTAAGAAGGTATTCTTTCAACACAATTTTCAGCACTGGTATTCTTCTCTGTATCAACTGGATCATCTCATCATCTGCATCTCAAGTCTTCTTAGTCTTCAAGTCATCTTCGTCTTCAAGTCATCTTCATTCTTTGAATCTGGATCATCATGGGACATCATCATTGGATTTGGATCATCACTCGATCTGGATCATCACTGGCTATCATCATTGGTCATCATCACTGGATCTAGATCATCACTGGGCATCATCATTGGATCTGGATCATCACTCGATCTGGATCATCATCAATGGATCTCAATCATCACTTAATCTGGATCATCACCGCCAATCATCATCACGGGTGCTATCTCATGATTCTTCTCATCACAGGAAGTTCTATAGAGCCAACCCTTTTTCATGTTGTTTGTAGGCCTAGCCTCCATGTAGGTCTTTCTTTAGTGTTTATATCTAACAATAAGTTAGAATGGCCCACCCAGAACTTACATCTGACCTACTCGTTAGAAAGGCACGCCCAGCACTCACATTTGATCATGTAGGAACCAATCCTATAATCATATCAGAAAGGCCCAGCAGTCACATTCACCAGCATGATAGGAACTCAAACTACTATCATCTATGAAATGGCTCAGCACTTACAACCACCAGCATGATAGGAACCCAAACTACTATCATTTGTGGAAAGGCACAGCACTCACATCCACTAACATGGTAGGAACTCAAACTACTACAATATGTGGAAAGGCTCAGCACTTACAATCACCAGCATGGTAAGAACTCAAAATACTACCATCTATGAAAAGGAACAACACTTATAGTCATAAGCATGATAGGAAATCAAACTACTATCATCTGTGAAAAGGCTCAGCACTTACAACCACCAACATGATAGGAACCCAAACTACTATCATCTGTGGAGAGGTCACTACACTTACATCTGATCATGTGGGAACACATCCCTCAGTCACATCAGAATGGCTCTTAGTCCTAGACTGAGGATCCCTGGTACCTCACCGGGTAGCTCCATTCAAAGAATGGTGGTAGCCCTTATATCTGACACTAAATCAAAATGGATTAGCACTCGTATCTAACATGGGAGGAACGTGATCCTTTAGCCATGACAGAATTGCTTCAACCCTTACATATGATCAAGCGGGAACAAATCCCTCTATCACATCAGAATGACCATGCACTCATTTCTGATCATGTGAGAGAACATTTAACGGTCATATCAAAACGTCCCTTAGTCCTAGACTGAGTTTTCCTGGTACCTCACCAAGAAGCTCCATTCCAAGAATGGAAATAGCCCTTATATCTGATCATGTAGGAACCAATCCTACAGTCATATTAGAATGGCTTAGCACTCATATATTTCATGGAAGGAACCAATCCTCTTACCATGTCAGCATGGCTCAGCCCTTACATCTGACCATGGAAGGAACCAATCCTCTCACCATGTCAAAATGGATATGGGACTCATCACTTTCCCTTGGAAGAAACCTCGATCTGGAGAACACCAAGCTTCTCCATGAAGTACTCAAACTTCACTCTAGCCAGTGGCTTTGTCAATACATCAGCTATTTATTCCTCCATCGCAATTACTAGAGCTTCACCGCTCCCTTCTGCACCCGGATCCCTGATATAGTGATACTTGATCTCGATATGCTTTGACTTGTCATGGAACACTGGATTCTCTGACAACTTCACACAACTTTGGTTGTCACAATGTATACAAGTAGCATACAACTAGAGATCAAATAAATCAAACATTAGCTTTTGAAGCCATACTGACTCACAACTAGTTGAACAAGTTGAGACATACTCTACTTTAGCTATACTCAATTCCACACATGATTGCTTCCTGCTAAACCAAGAGATCACACCTGATCCCATACTAAAGCAACATCCTAAACATCTCTTCCTATCGATGGCACTACCTACCCAATATGAATCAACATAACCCTCTAGGTTAATCTTCTAATTCGCATCATACTTGAGCCCATAATCAACTGTACCCCTCAGGTACCTCAGAATATGCTTTGCAGCAATCAAGTGAACATGTATTGAATCTATCGGGAACTGGCTCAAGGTGTTCGCAGCAAAGCAAATATCTAGTCTTGTACTCGCCAGGTACATCAAAGACCAAATCATCTAACGATACACCATAGCATCAACTGCTTCTGATGAAGCATCACTCAATAGCTTCAAGTTCAATTCCATAGGTGTGGTCATGCCCTTGCAGTCCATCATCCTAGACCTCTTCAGGATCTCTACTACATACTTCCCTTGTTCGAGGGAGATTCCATCCACAGTCCGCCACACCTCCATGCCTAGAAAATAGTGCATCATACCCAAGTCCTTCATTTCAAACTTGGCAGCAAGCTTCCTCTTCGTATCAACAATCAACCCATCCATAATTGTTACAAATAGATCATCTACATATAGTAGTAGCATCACTGGTTTTCCATCTTCAACCTTGTAGTAAAGGTTGGAATCCACTTTACTTTTGGTAAAGCCCAAACAGGATAGAAAGCCATCAATTCTGTTGTACCATGTCCTAGATGCCTATTTCAAACCGTACAGGTATTTCTTCAATCTACACACATGAGAATCCCTCCCATGTGTCTCAAAACTGAGTGGCTGCTCCACATACACTTCCTCTTCCACTACACCATTCAAGAAAGCAGTCTTGACATCCATTTGGTGTATCTTCCATTTCATCACTGCAGCCAAATAAAGTACTGATCTGATGGAAGTGTATCTAGATATAGGTGCAAAGGTTTCTTCATTATATATTCCTTCTTTCTGTGAGAAGCCATGAGCCACGAAACTTGCTTTATATTTCTCTATGTTACCATCTGTAGCATGATTGATCTTGTAGATCCATTTTGAAGTTACAATAGAATTCCCTTTTGGTCTTGGGACAACATCCCAAACATCATTCTTCATGATCAATTAATACTCTTTGACCATGGAATCCTTCCATTCTTTCTGTTCGGCCACTTCTTCGTATTTGGAAGTTTCTTTATTGATAAAGTCACACAATAAAGCTACATACCTGGAGTAGGACATGGTCCTCTTTTTTTCTCTATGATTCTCTTATGGAGACCCATATCTTTCCGCACCTTGGATAGCTTCTCGTACCCAAGTAGGTTTCCTCTTGTGAGGATTCTTCTCCTAAGGTGGATCTACAGGTTCTTGAGGTTCTTCAAATTCTTGATCTTCTTCTTGAGTTTCTTCATTCATGGTTGTGTCATGAATTCTGGGTGCTTCTGATTCTTCAGGATATTCAACAGGTCTCTTTTTGGATTTGTTGTAAGCTGAGTCTTCGTCAAATGTTACATCCCTGCTGATTTCGATATTCTTGAATCCCAGGAAGTATATTCTGTAAGCCTTCAAGCTTTCAGAGTATCCCACAAATATACCCTTATTTCATGAAGGATCTAATTTTGTCCTCTTTTCTTTCAGAATCTGTATGTACACTGGACAGCCGAATATTCTGAGATGGTTGACTTCTGTTTTCTTGCTCGAAAAGACTTCTTCGGGTGTCTTATTCTCAAGTACTCTACGTGGAGTACGGTTCTGTACATACAGTGATGTTTTGGCAGCTTCTTCCCATAGATGCATGGGAATATCTTGATCATGAATCATTTCTCTTGCAGCTTCCATGATAGTTCTATGCTTCCTTTTTGCAACCCCATTCTATTTTGGATTATATGGAGTGGACAACTCCCTCTTTATCCTTGAATATTTTCATAACTCTTTGAATTCATTTGATGTGAATTCTTTGCCATTATCTGATTGAAAGGTCTTGATATTATTTTCTGTGAGATTCTCGATCAAGGCTTTGAATTCCTTGAACTTGCTGAAAACTTCATCTTTGTTCTTCATAAAGTATGTTCATGTCTTCCTAGAATAATCATCAATAAAAGAAACATAGTATACATACCCGCTTAAACAACTGGATGACATTGGACCACATACATCGGAGTAGATGATTTCCAAGATTCCTTTTTCTTTGCTTTCGCTACTTGAAAATGTCTTCTTTGTGTTCTTTCCTTCTGCACATTATTTGCAGACTCCTTCATGTTTTTCTTGAATTTCTGGAAGACCTTCAATAGCTTTCCTTGCAACTGGTAGTGCTCTATAGTGCACATGTGCAAGCCTTCTATGCCAAAGTTCATTTGGATCTACTGTGTCATGGACCAATGCTTGTTCTAGATGGCCCTTCCATTTGTATAATCCCCCTTCTTGTTCTCCAATTACTATTGCATCATCAATAGTCTTTCCTCTTGGCCACATGAGGACTTGGCTATCTACAAATGCAACCCTCATGCCTTTTGCATCTAGTGCCAATATGGAGAGAAGATTCTTCTTTAGTCCTGGTACAAATGTTAGGAACCCATGTCAATCCCTCTCTTTACTATGTTAGTATATTGTTGTGGGACGCATATGCTTTGTAAGTCGTCCCATAGTAATTGTTGATCCATAGTTTGTGTTATTGTTGTGAGGCACATATGCTTTGTAAGCCGCCTGTAGTATTTGTTGATCCATAGTTTATATTGGCCCATGGTTTTGACCCATAGTATTGGCGCCCATAGTTTATATTGGCCCATGGTTTTGACCCATAGTATTGGTGCCTATTTTTGGTATATAAGTGTGTGTTGAGGCCAAGGAAGGCACCGTGAAATTATTTTGTATTGAGCTTGCTCAAAAGAGGTTAACTGTGGGAAGTACTTGGGCATAAGCCCTAAAACTCATTGTGAGGAGTACCACAGGAACCTCGAAGTAGCTGGCCCATTGAGAGGACCTGCCAGCGAAAAGGGCAACGACCCCTACCTGATTGACTAGTTCCCACCCGTGAGGTAAACCAAGAGCTGTCATTTGTGGCCAAGCGGTTATCAGTTTTACCTGAGCCGTGGAGTGAGGGGTACTGCCCCAATACGCAAGCCGTCAGATAGCATTGGTGGCCGAGTGAATCCCTTGAACCGATAGGAAGCCACACATACCTGGGGTCCATATCTATTTTCAGTTGCACAATTGCAGATTTCCTCTGTCCAGAACTGTTGCCAGTCAGTTCCGTGCCGTTGCAGATCCATCTGTTGCCGATCACTTCCATGCCGTTGCAGATCCCTTCCTGAAAAATCTCCTGCTTATGGTTGTCACCCGCATAGGATCAAAAATCATGGAGGAAGCACTTGCAACCATCCAAGCCAAACTCCAGGAACTGGATGAAAAATTTCTCAGTCTCCATCTTGAGCATTCAGCTATGAACACCAGATGACAGTCTGAGTCTTCATCAACCAATGGGTTCTCTTCTTCCAAGAATTTTCGCGGTCCGAAGCTAGATTTTCCGCGCTTCAATGGTACTGATCCAACTGGATGGATCTATCGTGCAGAACAGTATTTTAGCCTTCATAATACTTTTGATGTCCACTAAGTTCCACTTGCCTCCTTTCATTTGGAACAGGAAGCTCTTCAATGGTATCGTTGGTACATCAAGGCTCATGAAGATCCAAAATGGCCTGCTTTTCACCAGCTCCTTTTGCATCGATTTGGTCCGAGTGCTTTTGATGACTTCACAGGAGCTCTCACTAAACTTCACCAAACTGGAACTGTGAAAGAGTATCAAACTGAATTTGAGAAACTAGCTAATCACACTGAAGGATTACCTGATGACTTCTACCGGAGTTGTTTTATCAGTGGTCTAAAGGATGCAATTCGCTCTGAGGTCAAAATGTTCAGTCCCAACACAATGATGGAAGCCCTGGGGTTGGCTAAGTTGGAAGAAGACAAGATGGTAGCCCAACAACACTCCAAATCCTCTTTTGTTCCCTTCCGCAATATGGGTTCTCAACGACCTCCCATTCCGCCAGCTCCTCGCTCACCTCCAATCAAGCATTTTTCTGAAACAGAGATGCAGGCACGCCGAGAAAAAGGGCTTTGTTATAATTGGGATGAGAAATTCAGTCGGGGACATCGATGTGTTCAACAAAAGATCTATATCTTGGATGTGGATTCTCCACTTGCCTCTGAAATTGGTGAAGAAGTTGCCGATGTAATGGATGCTCCAGTTGACACTCAGGAGCCGCCTACGACCAGCCCGAGATATCCTTCCATGCTTTAGCTAGAGTCACTGCCCCCCAAACAATGCGGGTACGTGGTTACTTCAAGAAGATTCCTTTTACAATACTCATTGATTCTGGTAGCACTCATAATTTCATTGACCCTTGGATCGCCAAACAAGCTGATTGTTTTAACCATCCTTGCTCCAACTTTGAAGTCATGGTTGCCAATGGGGGCACCTTACCTTGCAAAGGGAAGTGTCATAATGTGCGTATCTCTATGGGAGATTATAACCTCTGCTCTGACATGTTTTCCTTGACCTTAGGCGGATGTGATGTGGTTTTGGACACTCAATGGCTGCGCACACTTGGTCCCATATTATGGGATTTTGCTGAACTTTGGATGTAGTTCTCACCTGATGGACACAAACACACATTGAAGGGATTACAACCAGGGTCTCTCAGCATCATCAGTTCACACCGCCTGGAAAAACTCCTTAAGAAGAGTTCCCATGGTGTCATTGCTCAGCTCCATTCCCTTCAGTGGCCTCCACTACTCCTTTGGATCTCCAACAAATTCTGGATCGCTATACAGGTGTTTTTGCTGAACCAGTGGGACTTCCACCTTCACGACCAGAGGACCATCATATTCACCTCCTTTCTGGTAGCATTCCTCCCAACATCAGGCCCTATTTGCGGAAATTCATTTTGGTATTTTTTGATGATATCCTCATCTACAGTAAAACATGGGCTAAACATCTCCAGCATCTGGCTCTTGTAATGCAACTTTTCTCTGATCATCATCTCCATGCCAAAAAGTCTAAATGTGTTTTTGGCCAAAAGGAAGTTGAGTATCTCGGGCACATTATCTCAGCACACGGGGTTCATGTGGATCCTGCCAAAATCGCTGCCATGAACAATTGGCCAACTCCTAAGACACTCCAGAGCCTTCGTGGTTTTTTAGGGTTGACTGGCTACTACCGCAAGTTTGTCAAGGATTATGAGAAGCTTGCAGCTCCATTAACTGCGCTATTGAAAAATGATGCTTTTAAATGGACACATGTTCCTAAGCGTGCATTTGACAAGCTGAAACAAGCTATGTGTACTACACCTGTTCTATCTATGCCCGCTTTTTCCAAGCCCTTCACTATTGAGAATGATGCTTGCGGCAATGGACTTGGTGCTGTTCTCCTTTAAGATGAACACCCCATTGCATTCACCCGCGAAGCCCTTTCTGGTAAGAATTTAGCTGCCTCTACATATGAGAAGGAAATGATGGCCATTTTGCATGCAGTACAAAATTGGCGACCCTACCTCTTAGGGACTCATTTCTGCATCCATACTGATCACCAGAGTCTGAAATATTTCCTAGAACAGTGTATATCCTCCCCAGCACAACAGAAATGGGTTATGACTATGAGATCACTTATAAGAAGGGTAAGGACAATCTTGTGACGGATGCCTTTTCTCACACATTTGATGACCAAGGTTCTCTTTCCACTATTTCTATGCCTGTTCCAAATTGGTTGCAATCGGTTCAGCAGGGTTATGTCAATGACTCTTCATTATCTCACATCATCCAACACTTGGACAACAACCCTTTTGTTGTTCCACATTACTCTTGGGATGGTGCTTCACTGCGATACAAGGGTCATCTGGTGCTTCCCCAAAACATAGCTCTTCACAAGCTATCTTCTATGAACTCCATGCTTCTCCGTCAGTGGAGCACTCTGGTTTTCTCAAAACGTATGAACGGGCATGGCGCAACTTCTTTTGGTAGGGCATGAAAAGGACAATTCAATAGATGGTGGTTGAAGGTGATACCTTCCAGTGCAATAAGGGTGAAACAACACCCCTTCCGGGATTGCTTGAGCCCTTGCCCATACCTCCCCGGATATGGACAGATATTTCTATGGATTTCATTAACGGGCTCCCTAAATCTGGAGGGAAGACTGTGATTTTGGTTGTGGTTCATCGCCTCTCCAAATATCGTCATTTTTGTGCTCTCAGCCATCCCTATACAACCTCTTCCATTGCTCAAATTTTCCTGGACCAGATCTTTCGTCTTCATGGAATGCCTTCTTCCATTGTCTCGGATCGTGGTGCGACTTTCACCAATCATTTTTGGACAGAACTCTTTCACCACACTGGCACCAAACTGAAGATGCGTTCAGGTTATCACCCCCAAACAGATGGTCAGATTGAAATTATCAATAAATGCTTGGAACCTTATCTTCGTTGCTTCTCCTCTGAGCAACAACATCAGTGGGAAAAGTGGCTCCCTCTCGCTGAATGGTTGTACAATACCTCTTACTGCACTGCCTCTAAAATCACTCCATATGAAGCAGTTTATGTTTAGGCACCGCCAGTTCTTCTTCCTTACACCCCCAGCAGTTCTCCAGTTCAGGCAGTTGACGCGGTCCTTCGCATTTTGCATGAAAACCTTCACATGGTAGGAAATCGCATGAAGTAACAAGCTGATCAGCACTGTTCTGAGCGCACTTTTGAAGCCGGTGATATGGTTTTTCTTCGTCTCCAGCCTTACAAGCAATCGTCACTCAAACTCAAAGGGCATCATCAGCTCGTTCCAAAGTTCTATGGGCCATATAGGATTCTTCAGAAGATTGGTTCTGTTGCTTCTAAATTGGAACTTCCGCCTTCTTCCAGCATTCATCCAGTATTTCATGTCTCTTGTCTGAAGAAAGTTCTTGGCACCAACATCAAAGGCCAAACTATTTTACCAGAACTGGATAATGCAGGATCCATCTTTTTAGAGCTGGAGGCTGTCCTCAATAAGCGCACTCGTCAGCTTCGCTCTCACTCTATCACAGAGGTCTTAATTCAATGGGACGGAATGCAGCCTGAGGATGCTACGTGGGAACCACTCCTCCAGATACAACAACAATTTCCACATCTAAAGCTTTGAGGACAAAGATTTTTCTAAGGGGGAGGGGATGTTAGGAACCCATGTCAATCCCTCTCTTTACTATGTTAGTATATTTTTGTTGGACGCATATGCTTTGTAAGTCGTCCCATAGTAATTGTTGATCCATAGTTTGTGTTATTGTTGTGAAGCGCATATGCTTTGTAAGCCGCCTGTAGTATTTGTTGATCCATAGTTTATATTGGCCCATGGTTTTGACCCATAGTATTGGCACCCATAGTTTATATTGGCCCATGGTTTTGACCCATAGTATTGGCACCTATTTTTGGTATATAAGTGTGTGTTGAGGCCAAGGAAGGCACCGTGAAATTATTTTGTATTGAGATTGCTCAAAGGAGGTTGCCCCCTTGAAGTGGCATGCGATTAATATAAAAGCGATTTTAAGTTCTTCTGCTATATCGTGTATTTTGATTACTTGTTTGCTGCAAGGTCCTCACAACAAACAAGACATCTGTTATTTTCATAGACTTTCTAGATATTAGCTTGTAGGAGGATTCACCACTACCTTTTATGGGATATTGATAGTCATCCCCAAGTTTCACCTTATGGGGTGAATTATGTTTGGATAGTTTCTCAAAATATTCCATGAATCCTGTCATGTGTTTGGAATCCCCACTGTCAATAAGCCAATATTTTCTTCCATGAGTGACAGTTCCCATGAGAGCGTAGATCATAACATATTTTTCATCACTTGAAGAGTCTTTAATTTCTTGTTTTACTTTCTTCCTAGGAGGATCATCATCCTCAACAGTGTGAGCATGATGTCTTCTTTTGGAGTTCTTCTTCTTCTTGAATCCACTCTTATTCATGGGACAACTTCTAGAAAAGTTTCCTCTTTCATCACATGTATAACATCTGATTTTGGATGGATCCTTTCTTACAAAATAATTTTTCTGATGAGAATGCTTACCTTGGTGATGATGATTTTGCCTTCTACCTTTCTTGGAGTGTACTGTGAGAGCTTTATCTTCACTTCCCATATTTTCTTCTCAAGCTGTTATTCAATCTTCTTCTTGTAAACATTCTTCCCACAGTCTATTGAACTTGATTAGCTTCTTCCTATCATAGATTCCTTGGATGAAAGAATCCCATGACCTAGGGATACCATTCAAGGTTGTCATCACAATTTCTGCATTCTCCACTTCTACATCTACTGCTTCAAGTTGTTCTCTGATCTGGGAGACCCTTGTGAAGTATGACTGGGTGGTCTCCTCATTCTGTATCTTTACATTCTTCAACTGCTTTCTTAGAGTCATCTTTCGGTTTATGTTCTTCCCTTCAAACAGTTTGGTTAGGGAATCAAACATAGCTTTAGGTGTCTTGAGGGAGGACACCTATGGTATGAGGTGATCCTTGATTGAATCAGCAATAATACTCTTTTCCATAACCAACTTCTTCTAGTGTAAGGCTTTAGCCTCATCTTCCTCTAGAACTGGAACCTCCTCATTAATGTAAGAGTCCAACTCATTTTCTTCTAGGACCAAGGAGATCTTATACTTCCAGGCTTGGAAGTTATCAGTTTCCTCAAGATTTTCATCAAGCTTGGTATGATGATACATATTAACTGAGAACCTAAAATGGAAATACAAAATATTTAGATCTTACCAGGTCAAAATGTCGAATCTGGATTTGGAGCTAAATTTCTGCAGTGTTGGTTCAGGAGAAAATTAGGGTTTGACTTTTCTAGAGTTCTGTCCAACCAAATGCTTTGATATTGATCTCTAAACTTTGATTTTGAGGAGGAGATGAATCCAGGCCTGCGATCACTCAAAAATTTCACCTCTGTGGAAAGCCCTAATTTTCGGTAGTAGTGTCAGGTCCAAAACTGAAAAATCTTAGAATCAGATTCTACTTCGATAGAAAGATGTGCCCTAGGGAGGAGAGTCATCCCAAACTTCTTTTTCTGAAAATTTGTGGATAGAGATCCAAAAAGTAGGAAGCCTTAGTTCTTGCAGCTGCACAGTGTCTTCTTCTCAGGTTAGCTCTGATACCATGTTAGATTTTAACATTAAGCTAATAGTATATTAGGATCTTTAACTAAGAGAATAACAAGCACACCAATCAAACACAAGAGACAATGAACACAATGTTTTTCCTTGGGGAAACCATAAAAGGAGAAAACCCCACAATTTCCTCAGAGATAGAATCAGCAGCAAAATTAAAACCCAAAACAGTAAGATGATCTCCCGATAGCAGTAGCCTCTTTGTTTCTAGCCCCAACAAATTCTTCTCCCTCAGTTATGCACTACAACTGAGTGTGAGTGAGTGTATGTTAAATAGAGAGACTCACTCTTTATTTATGCTAATTCCTGACTTGACAATGACTCACTAGGTGATTCTAACAACCCTAGGGCCCCATAATTTTGGGTACTTTAACCCTTGAACAATAGGAGGGTTACCCACATTCACTTGACATGACTTGTTTACATTATAGAAACTCTCGATCGAAACATTGGGGCATGACATGAATCAATTACATTACAAACAATTCCCGGAATAAACATCAGGGTACAATACATAAGAAATACAAGTGAATACATTCTAAAGTTACAATTACATCAACATACTAGATGTAAACGTCACTCTAGCATTTCAAATGGCAAGAAATCTCACATCAAAATGAAAGAGAAATCCTAAACGCATACAAGTGGATGGGAGAAATTTGAATTCCATGGAAGGTAAGGTGGATAAACGCACTATCCTTTGTCATTGTCATCAAATAATGAAACAATAATTTGATATCAAATCCAAAGCCAGTAAATGCCAATTGTTTTTAGATTTTCTTAAATCTAGAAATATGGAAACTGCTAGAAGAAAGTTAGGCATAAGAACATTGAAGAATATCGAATCAAGTAATCACATTGTTAAATCTCTTGTTTCTACATTCACATCAATTGGTAAAAAAACTCATTCACAAGACTGTAATGTGGCTTGTTGCATATTGGATGAATCAATTGTATGTAGATCCACAAGAGAATGTCGTTTACTTAAATGCACATCACAAATTGTGCCTTTACATCCAAAGACACTTAAAAAATATTCAGTAAGAAGATACAGCCTTGATGTAAAGGGACAAATGGAAACATTATGGGCATTTAGCGGTAGGTTTCCCATTAAATACATGAATTTAGTCGAAGCAGTGAAGGGACTAGTGCACACGTTTTGGCACAATAACACTAGGCCTTCTTATAACACAAAGTATGTGTTAAAACACTGTAGGGTTTCTATGAACAATGAACCTCATGTTAAACATTATCTTGACATGACACAAACTCAATTTTTTGAGATGTTTAAAGTTTCCCATGTAGAGCTCAGGCTCGAGAAAGATCTTTTGAAAAATGCAAGCCTTGGTATGTTAGAACCAATACCATCTGAAACACTTGTAGATACCACATAGAGTTTGATCTATATTATAATAAATTTTCACATATACATCGCTTTTTGCATCCTAGCCATGTGCATGAATTCTAAAGTATAGTACCTCCAATGTCAACCAGATATTTCATCCATATCATAATGTGTCTGAGGCAATATGGGAAGACACATTACTTAAAACAATGTGTAGAGAGTTCTTGCAACAATTGTGGTGGGCTATCATTATGGTCTAATTACATCCATGAGAGTGAATACCAAGCATTCGGGAATGAAATTGTCGAGAAGGAGAACTATTAGTATGAGAAATATCATCTATGTGATGGGAAAGAAAGCAAGAAGATTAAATTGGTGACTTCACGGGTGACTTCATGTACATTATGTTGGTGACTTCATGTACATATTTTTATGATGTTTTATAACACTATTTATTTTTTTACACTAGGTGCAAGTATGTGATTTTATTTCAGAGTTCGTGGAAAGATCCAACAGTACATTCAACATGTCGATATGTCACAGTGACAACATAGGCAATTTAAAAAATGTCGGGATATCTTCCCTCTCAGAACAGTACTATCAATGGTTGAATTTGAAGAAAGTTACACCCTGCAACCACAAAATGAAATACAATGTCAATACTATAACTTAGATTAAGTGAGCATAATGGTCCATATCATGTATTGATATTGGCCAAATAGAAATGAAGAGAAACATGTGATACAGAAAGAAAGGCACTTCTACATAAGTGACAACCGGACCCATGACATCCAACGTGTGCAACATTGCTTTAAATTATTCTATGATGATGTGATTTCTATGGGATACCATTTTATCGTCATTTGATTTGGTCAGATGGTTGTGCTAGATAGTTCAAGAATGCACATGTATTTCAATGGTTGTGTTTGTTGCACAAAAAATACAAGGTGCCACATATATGGAACTACTTTGAAACTAGTTACGGAAAAGGAGAGCACGATGTTGTTGGTGCATGCATAAAAACTTCCCTTCGAAGGGAAGAGATGAATTTTACAGGTGCTCATCTTCGAGACATTGCATCTATATTGAAATGGTGTGCATCTATCATGGGAGAGAAAGCAACAAGGAAACACCTAGTGCGATGAATATTATGGGAGGTGAAAAATGTGGACCGATCCCAAAGACATTGGGTGAACAAAGTGCATGGAACTCGACAATTTCATTCAATTAGAAGCTCAGACAACTTGACACTACAAATTTGGACAAGTTTGAAGGCTTTCCTTTGTAGTTCTTGTAGCATCGATGAATGGGATGATTGTGAGTATAGAGATATAGTTGATACATGGGATCGAGTGACACTTGGCACTAATTTCAAATGGGTTAATTAAATAGACCATTTGGAAGATGATCAAACACATATTTCTACAGACTATGATCACATATCAGATCTCATACAAGTAGGTACAAAAAAGTAAATTAGTAGTACCTAAATTAGAAATTTAATTTATGTATTGTTAACTTGACCTAAGTATAATTTTATTTATGTATAAATTAGAAATGCAAGACCTTATTTAAAAAATGTATTGTTAACTTGACCTATTTCCTTTCACAAGTCATATATATGCAGTGGTTGCCCCAAAAAATAATGAATGGGGTTCTGACTATTGGTTGGCACATTGCTTAGAGGGGATACAAACCATTCTCAAACCTATTACAGATGATCAAAATATTGAATGCCCAACTAGCTCAATGTTTATAAAAGAGGATTACCGAACACTAGCATCGCAATAGAAAAGAAAGGGTGGGTATGCATATCAATATTATAGACAAGGAGCTATTGTATACCACTTCACCAACCTAGTAGTTGGTATAAACATCAAGTTGCGCACACTTTCGAACAAAATTAGGTCACATGTACGATACTTGCTACCTCATATAGAGCATGAAATATTGATGGACACCATCGAAAGTAGAGATGATCCAAATGGACTAATCGTCTAAGTGCATTGTCAGGTGTTACTAGATTGTCCAGTGTGGCTAGATTGTCAGGTGCATTATTTAAACTTTAAAGTCCATGCTGAAGCATAATTTCAATGATTTATCCTTAGTTTATTCCCAATGTAATAAACATGTGATTGACGGATACCATTCACAAACATAATACAATTCAGAGGATACTGGACACTATAAACACTATCCTACAACCTCATGTGATTTATCTATAAATCATGTTTGAACATTTTCATTGGGTTCTCTTTATTTTCTTATGAGAGTACTAATGTTTAGCCTTTCGTGTGCCTAGGATACAAACACCATCTATGAAACATTGGAGGCGCCAAGAACAACCTGATGTCTTTAGACACCAACAAATAAAAATCATAAAATAGCATGCTCTCTAGTTGTTGCAATTTACTTTTTTTTTTTATGTTTTTTATATTAATGTACATTGAGTTACATTGTTGGGTCAACTCTTGAAACTCTTGTATTGGTGGGTCAAATTTGCAAAACCCTTGGTCGTTCATGTGTTGGTAGATTTCCCATATCGTCCTTGCCCATATAGACTTACAGGAGCCAACATCATGCAATTTTGCTGCTTCGTTTGGTTTTTCACTCCCGAACCAAAAGTCACCAAGTGCCACAGAACGACATTTTCATGTGACTTTCAATTCAACATAACTCAGAAAATAAAGGTCAAATCCATGAACCATCGACTATGTTGGTCTCCTGGCATGAGATTACCTCTAGTTGTCCCTCTCCCTTGTGTTTTCAAGGCCCAGTAACTTCATTATGCATTGATTTCGTAAACTAGGGTTTTTCTCAGTTTCCTTCAATGTAACTCTAGCATTGGTGGGTCAAATCTGCAAAACCCTTGACCATGCCTATTTTTGTAGACTTCCCATATATTCCTTTCCCATACATACTTAAAGGAGCCAATGACATGCAATTTTGTTGCTCTGTTTGTTTTTTCGCTCCCAAACCAAAAGTCACAAAGTGTCCCTGAACAACATTTTCATGTGACTTTCAACTCGACATATCTCAGAAATTGAAGGTCAGATCGAAGAACCATCGATTCTGTTGGTCTCCTGGCATATGATTACCTCTAAGTGGTCCTCCCCCTCACATTTTCATTGCACAGTGACTTCATTGTGGATTGATTTTGTAAACTACATTTTTTCTCAGTTTCCTTCAATGCAACTATTGCATTGGCGGGTCAACTCTACGAAACCCTCAACCATGCCTGTGTTGTTAGGGTTCCCATATCATACTAGATATCACACGCTATATTATTCTCATACTAAAGTATAAGCCAACAACCCGCATAATAAAACTAGGGTTCACAAATTGAGACATGGAACTACAAACTAGGGTTTTATGACTTCTTTAGGTTTGAAGATCAAATTAGATTGGTTAGTATCATTTAAGTAGAAACCAAAGGGCCATATACCTAGGATATGCACATATATGAAATAAAACGAATAGGGTTGAAAATGGATTACAAGTGGAATTTCACATGCATGCATGACTTAGAAGTAGAAACACATGTAAACATGAATAACAAGCAAAACCAAATAAGAAATACATGTAAATTTAGAAAGCTCCAAAATATTCCGATTTTGTAAAATATACATAAATCCTACGTGTTTAAATACAAACATGTTGATCTTCCTATTTCCAATGTGCGACAGGTCTTAAATCAGAAATCTATGTCCTATGTTTTCCAATAAGGAACATGCTATATTCCGATCTCCGATTTTGCAACATCCAAAATCTATGTGTTAAAATAGGAATATGTCGTTGTTCCTATTTCCGACATTTCGGATTCTGAAATCTTGATTTTCATGTTTTATTTTCATTGTTTGTATTATTTTCGCATAAGTTATCCCTTTTCTAACTTCACGCCTATTCTAAATTTTCTCTGTTATTTTTCATCGGTCTCCTTGTAAATTTGGATGAAATTTGGTCTCTAAACGTGGTTTAAAACATAGCAAGGGAGTAAAAGTCAATTGAAACATAGGAAGGGTGTTTCGCCATCTCATAAGCAACATTTTTAATTAGGAAAAAAACTCATACCTAATATTTTATTCATAGGCATGACATAACCAATACATGCCACAATATTTATGCAACAAAGCAAGAGTCACAATCAATTAAAACACAACAACGTTATTTAAATAAAGAACTAAGGAATACCTGTAAATTTAGCAACGTTCAAAATCTTCTACTGGAAACTTGAAGTGTAAATGAAACAGAGAAAAATCAATATAAGCAAAACAAAGGTAAATAGTAAGAAATAGTGGTTACCTGAATGCCTATTTATATGTGGAAAACAAATGCGGTGTAGCAAAAAATGCCGTAATTAAAATATTGTAAAAAAATCTTGGAGATCATCATAAGATGAGCAAAATTGAAGATATAACCCCATGTTTATCTCAAATGACAGACTTTATTGCATAAATGGAGAAACAATGCATTGATGAAGCATTCATGTGAATGAAGAGACATGGGAAAAATATCTTTCATCACTTGAACCAACAGTGAAACAAAAGCACGACGAAATTGACCCCAAACTGAGATCCTAAACTCATAAAAGCACAACAGAAAATCATAGCCTAAACCTAAATAAACTAAAATTTGAAAAATATTCTCAAAGGATATTCCAGACTGAGAGAAATGAACTGCAAAATTTCCCCAAAGCCTCTAAAAAAAAATTCCAGCACCGGTCATTTAGGAAAACATATAGAAGTGTAGTGAGAACACACGAGCCACCTGCTGAAAAAACACGGTAAACACCAACTGGGAAGAAGGGTCCACAACTGAAAATCAATCCATTGAGTCCAATGATCCATTTACGCACAAAAATAGATAGACGTGTAATGAAAACATGCAATCCACCATTCTAAAAAACACGGTACCAATCAAATCCATATGAACAGACAGAATAAAGCCTAAGCAATTTCAGAACATGTACTTAACTGATCGAATCCATGCCACCTTTTTTGCACCTAAAGTCCATGTTGCCTTGTTTTGTCCCTGGCTGATCACGGGATACAAGAACCGGGAAATGTAACCACGGCATGACATACCTAAAATCACCAAATATCGGGTGGCATGTGTCGGAAGTTAAGTGGCCAGGGAGACAAGGAATATTTCGAGACAAGTTATTTCATTGTGAAAATGCCTTCAGTGTAATAATATTTACAATAATTAACATAACCATATTTTTAAAAATAACTAATGTTATAGAGTTATTATTATTTTTAAATATAATGTCAAAAATTAAGGTATATTAACATTTTTTTAAATGTGGTTGTGCTAGTTGATCATCATGAAGAGCACACAACTCTTAAATATATTTCATATTTTCAAATATGGAAGTTTTTTGTGATAATGATAGTGAGAGTTTTTTTTCCATGTTAAAACATGAATTGCAACAAAAAATCGTCTTTATTCACATCTCATCAAAACTTCCATCGTGCCACAACAAAAATTTCATGTTTTGAAAAGATGAAATACTTTCAAAGTTGTGTACTCTTCATAATGATCTTTCCTTAAAACCTACATAGTGGTGCACAATTAGGAAAGGTAACCTTCTGACAAATTGTGTTATGGATACAAAATTTAGTGAGCATGATCTTTTCTACCAATGTGATATGATAGAAAATATAACAAAGGTTAGAATCTTTTAGATGAATTTACCATATTTCTATAATTTGGAAATCATGCTTAGATAGCCAAATGAAATCATGTCTCAAGATAATGACTACTACTTCAAGCATGTTAAGGGAGAGATGAACCATTTCAACATTTGAATTGTAAGGTACAACATTATATTCAAAAGTATCCTAGCATAAAACCTTAATGACTTAAAGCATTGTTGACGCTGACATGTCTACAACCTTTGAATAACACTCATGGGAAACAACATTATTTCTATGTGACATGTGCTTGATGGTACGCTCAAAATTTCATGTCCTCACCTTTGGATGCTTAGATTTGCAGCCAAAGTTGTCTTTCATATAACTTTCTTAGTTCCAACTATCTTACTGATGAGAAAGCCTTCACTACATGTTTTTCATACTTGTAGGGACCTTGACATCATTCAAAATGATGTTTTTCCCATACTAAATTATGGCATATCACAGAGTACCTATATTATATAGTCTTATAAGATGCTAAATAAATCTAAATTGATTCACTAACAACTAAGAAATTTTAATCTCCAAAAATAGTCCATTGACATCTGGAAAACCTGATACATAGCCTTTGTTTAGAGTGATGTAAATATTTTATAAATACAACTCTAAACCAGTCAATGATGCACAAGTTCTTCAAGGATCCTAGAAAAATTTGTACAATGCTTCCACACAGGTTAATTTCATTTAAATCCAAAAAGGAATAAGAACATAATCTAGAAGATTCACTTTCTTCTACGCATCCCCATGCTTCATTAAATCTCTCAGCTCCTTCTATCATCTGGCCTTCTGCAACAACTGTCATAGTTACTCTACAATTGTTACAACTACTCCAACGACACCGCTCCTTGGTATCCTATATTTTTTTTGGATGTTATACACATCATCATCGATTTGAATCATGGCATTCTCATTCATATGGTCAACCTCATGTTTGACCTCTCATTGCTCCTCTTTTCAGCTCATGCAACTAAGCTTCTTCCCTGTCTTCTATCTTTCATCATCTAAAATCAAACGCAACTAGTCGCAATTCTCCATGACTCATTCTCGATCTCTTGTTGAATCTCATCCATTCCTTTTAATGTTTTCGACTGTCCTCTGAGAAACTCTATCTTCTATGATTGTTCGTCTTTGTCCTTGATGCCCCTACATCAACCTCCCTAGGTTGAAAGGATATCGGTTTGTGATTATACAGCTCCTAGAGCTCCCCTTATGAAATCAATATCACTTCTTCTAGGTTTATGTACTCCCATTGAACTATATATTATTTCTTCTTCTGATTCCTAGTATTCTCGACTTCACACACATTGAGCACTTCTGTAACCTCTTCTATTGATTGGACTGGTATCTGCTTCTCCCATTCCATATCCTTTTCACTCCCACTCATCGACCATTCTTCATATTGATATATGTTAGAAACATTAAATGTCAGTGAGATGCCCAATCCCTTAGGTAGCTCCAACACATATGTGTTTTCCAATATCTTCTTCACGATCTTGCATAGACCAATATCCTTTTGTTTAACCTTGTCATATGTTCCCCTTCGGAACCTTTCCTTCCTCAGGTGCACATATACTAAGTCACCTTCTACAAATGAATGCAGTCATCTCTTTCTATTGGGACTCAACTTGTATTCCACATTGCTCTTATCAATTCATTGCTTCACCTTGTCCTACACTTCCTTCATTTGGTCATCAAATGATTATGCATCTGCAATCTTTTGCATTCTCGACAACAATTTTTCCAAATCAACTACTTTATGTAGAATTCTCTCTTGCACAATATGGAATGGAATAATTCCCATCGATCTATTTATCGCGTTGTTGTACATGTCTTAACACAATCTCCCACTACTTCGATCAATCAACATTTAAACATCTCAATGAATTTCCCAAGATTATGTTCACGACTTCATTCTACCCACTAGTCTACGGATGGTATGAAGAACTCAAATGCAATCTCGTGTCAAGATTCTTCCATAGGGTTCTCTATAAATGACCCATAAAATTGGTATCTTGGTCCAAAGTGATGCTCTTCGAAAACCCAGGCAATCTCGCAACTACCTTGAAAAATAGAATAACAATACTCATGGCACCACTTGATGAAATAAAGTGTGCCATCTTGGAAAATATGTCGACTACCACAAAAATGGAATGGTTTATTTATTGTGTCTTCAACAATATTAGAACAAAATCAATGTTGATATATTCCCATAGGGTTATTAGTCAATACAGATAATGGTGCATATAGTCTCATATTCTAACTTCTGCCTTTGGCATGTTGAAAAAGATGAAACTATCGAATCCAATTCTTTACATCCATCGTCAGTCCTATCCAGTAATACTTTTCCTCGACCAACACCTTGGTCTTACCAATGCCAAAGTGTCCTCTAATTCCTCCACTATGTAAATTCCTCATCAGGATCTTCCTCACTCATCCTCTAGGGATACATAATTGGTGTCCTTTGAACAAATAACCTTATTGGATGAAACAATCAAGGTATGGAACTCTATTTCTACTCCATGGTTCCTTCAATTCCTTCCATGCATCGACAAAAATCATCATTAACTTCATAGTCGACCTTGATCAACTCTAACCCTGTTGATTAAACAATCATCATGCCTAATAAGGTGACTCTTCAAATCAATGTATCTGCTACCTTTTAGTCTTTCTTGACCTCTGATTCAACAAAAAAGTGTAACCGTTATAGGAACTCAATCCACTTGATATTTATTTGATATAACTTCATAAGTATTCAAGTATCTTCGATCTTGGTGGTCAGTAAACAACACAAATCGTTTGGGTAGAAAATAATGCCTCCACTTTTTTAATTCATGCATACTGGCATAAAAATCTTAGTAATAGAGCTTGGATTCATCCATATTTTCACTAAATAATTCAATTGGTCTACCTTCATGGCTCAAATCAACCCCAATTGCTAACCCACTCAAATTGCAGTCAACTTGAAAAACCTGGTTGAAATATAGGAGAGATAAGACTAGACTCTCTGTCACCTTTTGCTTGATGCTTGTTGGGAAAATTTCATCCACTTGAACTCGCCCTTTTTCATGCACATATTTAGCGGTGCACAAATATGACTAAAATATTTGATGAACTTTCGTTAAAAATTGTCAAGTCCATCTAAACTTCTCACATCGGTGGCACTCGTCAACTCAGGGCACTCTAGAATTACCCTTACTTTTTATGGATCCATGTTCAACCCTTTTTTGGAAATTACAAATACCATATATACCAACTCCTTCTCCATGAAGGAAAATTTCTATAGGTTCACAAGAAGCTTCTCTTAGTTTAGCTTCTCCAGGACTTGTCAAAGATACAACAAGTGTTATTCCTTTGTCTTGATGAAAATCATAATGTCATTGAGATACACCATGACCAAACTTCCCAAAAATGGTTTTAGTACCTCATTCATCAGTCTCATGAACATATTAGGTGCATTAGCTATCCCAAACGACATAATCGACTATTCATATAGCCCTTCCTTAGTCTTGAAGGTTGTGTTCCATTCTTCACCTTCCATAATTCAAATCTAGTGGTATCCTAACTCTTGAAGTAAATATTGGTGAAGTATGTCACTCCACTCAAGTATTTGATCAAATCATTCATTCTTGGCAATGGAAACCTATACTTGATGGTAATCCTATTGATGGCCCTTGAATCAGTGCACATCTTCCATTCTCCTCCTTTCGTAGGTTCTAGAACAATTGGTATTCTGTATGGATTTATGCTCTCTCTAATCAGTTCTGTGTCTATTAACTCCTAGACTTCTCGATTCAGCTCGGCATTCTCAATCGACATGACTTTGTGTGGCGCATTATTTGGCATAATAGACCCTGGAATCAAGTTGATATGATGTGATATACTCCTAAGCATAAATAATCATGTTGGTATCTTATCGACCATAATTCCTTTAAATTTCAACAAAACTTCTTTGAATTCTGTTGAGATGTTATATATCGTCCTATTGACACTTATACCTTTGGGAATAGGCACAAAGAAATACTGTTACTTATTTCGCTCCTTCAGAAAATATTTAGTTGAACACATCAACACTCTCTTTTCCCACTGTGACAATCTTAAAGTTGATCAAGCACTATTGTGTCAATATGGCATGGTGACCTTTTTTCAACCACGACACCTATAAGTGTTTGAGTGTGGTCGAAACTTCATACCCAACTTATCAATCACTTCTATTGAAACCAAATTCTATGTGATGCCTCCATCGATGATGGTCATGCAACATTTGTCCTGAATTTTCACATTTGTTTAGAAATGGAATTTCTCTGTGTCAAATCCCTCTCCTCTTGTTGTGCTAGCTGTAATAGTGCTCATTGGATTGTCAAGTTTCAACCTCCTTCCAATGCCACATTTTCTAAGATCCTCTTTACATTCACACTAGTTTCGTTGTCAACTCCCTGACTTTTGGTCTCCTACTAGTTTTTGGTATGCAAATTTTCTGAGCATTCATACACCTTGTGTCCCAATTCTCAACACTTGTAATAGAAAAATTTAGGTTTTTCTACACATCTTCGTCTGTAGGATCCTCTTCAACCATATGTTCCTTAAATTCTAGAGTTCTCACCCCCATCGGTATTTAGGTGTGTTGTTTCTAGTCTTGTCCTCTTCCTGTTGTTCATCATGAACTTTTTCCTTTTGTGATTCATTAGTCTAGCCTATGGTGGTCCCAAATTTCTGAATTTGAGCTGGCTACTTCTCTCTTTTAGTTGAAGTCTTCCTTGACAATTTCTCCTCTACCTTCAGAGCTAGCTGATAGGCCTCACCAATTGTGTTGAACCTCGATAGGATTAACTAATGCTAAATAACGTACTTCAGGTTGTTCACATACCTTGTTACTAACTTTTCTCCTTCATTTCTCTTCCTTGGCCTAATAGACATTCGATAGAACTCCTCCATGAATTTTTTAACATTCAACTCCTTGTGTCTTAGGTTTTGCAGTTTTTTTAGTAGAGAAATCATGTAGTCGATGGGAAGTAACTTGTTCTTGAGCTTGGAAACCATCATGTCCTGAGTCTTCAACTTATATTTTGTCTTCTTCACTCTATCATCCTATACATTGTACCACCACAATGAGAAATTTCCCTTCAACTTTAAACAAAAAACTTTTGTACCCTTTTTGGATCTCGTATCTGTTCCATATCAAAATATTTCCCTATTTCTCTAATTCAATCTATCAACTATTTAGGGTTTGAGCTCCCTAAGTAGGTAGATAATTTCATCTTAGACTGACAATTCATTTTAGACAATACCTTCAACATTTTGTCTTTTGTATCCCCTTCTTCATCAACATCAGGTGCATTTGCTTCCTTCTCAACCTCCTCATCATTTTGGTAAAGGGTTTCTATTCACAATCCTCTCTTCTAGGATTCCCTATTGATAACTCAGTTTTCAAACTCCTCATGATATGAATAAATTCTTCAAACATTTCAAGGTTGATAGAGACCCCTATGCCTTTGTGTGGTATTCTTCCTCGAACATTAAAACCTCTCTAAGCCATATCTCTAACTCAGATGACTAGATCACCACTTCCCAATCACAATTGGACTCTTACATAAGACAACTTTATGCTCTAATACCATTTGATGCAAACATCACTAGATTGGGATGTAGATTAGCGTACATAATGGAAATGAAAAAAAAACACAATCACACACAACACAATTATTTTGCTAGGATTATGGATTTCAATTAAATTATAAGCAATCTCTTTACAAGCAGAAATTACAATACAAAATACATCTTATGTTCATTCTGGATGAAAATTGAACATTTACACCACATACATGCATGAGGGAATGTTTTTGTCCTCAACACTGCTATACTTTCACTCTAAACTTCTTTTAACTTTTTTCCAAACCCCTTTTTATGAACCCCTTTCTCCTGGGTTTCCACTGTTATTTATAGTTGTTTAGGGATTCAAGTTCTACTCAGATCTTTCTTTAGAAGATTCACTTGCTTCATTTTTCCTCTCTTAGCTCCTTTTTCCATCTCTCCTTCTACAACAAATGCAATAACTAATCTGCAACTATTTCAACTAATCCAATGACTTCGCTCCTCGGGATCTTGGATTTATGTTGGCTATTGTACCTATCATCATTGACTTAAATCACAACTTTCTTGTTCATCTAGTTGGCCTCATATTTTAATTCTCATTGCTTCTCTCTTTGAATTGTACAGCTAACCTTCTTCACCGTATTCTATCTTTCATCGTTTTTCATCGACTGCAACTGGTCGAAATTCTCCACGACTCCTTGATCTCCTATCGACTCTCACCCATGCCTTTGGATATCATTTATTGTCCTCCAAGAAACTTTCATATCTATCTATTATTGTTCATATTGGACCGTTATGCCCCTACATCAACTAGAACACATGAATAAATTATATGCATAGGATCCATATTTTATTGAGGCATGGAATATTAATAACGAACCCTGAAGTAGTTATTGAACTCCATATTTCGATTATTTTATCCAAGAAATATTGAATTTTAGGAATCATCAGTTATGTATACCAACAAGATCAATAAGGTAGAATTTGATCCGAGAATTGCATAATGGAGGTTTGAGTGAACATTTTGGTGCTAATAAGACCAAAGGAAAAGTTGGTTAAGAAGCAATATTATTGACGAAGAATGGATAAGGAAGTGAAAAGATGGGCAGAACATTGTAAAGTTTGTCAGCATGCAAATGGAAGAAGCCAAAATAATGATAGGACTGCATACACCATTACTTATACTTGAAGCACCTTGGGAGGATACTAGCATGGATTTTATATTGGGATTGCTGACAACCCAATGAGGTAATGCTTCTATTTTTTTGTTGTTGACAAATTTTCCAAGATGGAAAATTTTACTCCATGTAAGCAGACTAGTGATGCAACCAATGTGGTTCTTTTATTTTTAAAGAAATTGTTATATCACATGGGTTTCCTAGAAGTATAACTTCTTATAGAGACAAAAAAATTATTAGACATTTTTAAAAACATTAGGTGAAGAAGTTGGATACGATGTTATAGTTCAGTTCTATATATCACCTCTAGACTAATGGTGAAACATAGGTAGTCAATAGAATCCTTGTAAATGTACTTAGATGTTTGGTTGTAGAAAGTCCAGTACAATGGGAGAATGCACTAGAGCAAGCAAATTTTTCATATAATAATTTAGTGAAGATGTTTACTGGAGAGATCCCATTCTAAATTATTAATGGGAGATCACCTAGAGGATTTGTTTACCTTACACCATTTGTATAAAAGGTTCAAATAATTCCATATGCTAAGTCATTTTCCGAACACAGGAAGGAGGTTCATGAACATGTCCAAGAATAGTTGAAAAGAAGAAATGGTCAATACAAGTTAATTATGCACCCTATATACAATTTAATTATGCACCCTATATGCAAGTTGATTAAAGCCAACATACAGAGTGTTCAAAATAAATTTTCAACATAGGGAAGTCTCTTATTTCATGGATAATGTGCACTATATATGCTTAAACACTATGTAGCTGATACTGTAAATGAATGACCCTACTTTCTTGTTCATCCAAACTCATCCCATAATATACTTAATCTAGCTTACCTTCTTAAGAATGCAATCACAAATACCTTCTTACAATCCTTAATCTAGAATTAAAAGATTTAGGAAACAAACATCTAGATTACTTTTGCAGAAAGTTAAATTCTTAATTACCAAACCATCTAAAGATCCATCTCAACTATCTTGATTCGACATAATCTAGGAATTCAAAGTATAGGAATTAAGTTCTACAATTATAAATGTGAAGGAATAAAATGCAAGGATCTAAAGAAAACAAAAATTGAAAGAACGAGGGATGAACAAGGCTGTCACAGCTATCACACAATTGCATAAGAGAAAGTTAACCTACACAGTCGAATGTCACACCACACCACTGTAGTTTATAGGGGATGCAATTACTGATCATTCAAATGAACACACAGCAAATCGATGACTGTTGCAGCTTCCTATAAATAAATTAATTTATCACAAAATCCAAACCACACAAAAGAATAATTAAAAATACCTAATTAACTCAGCAATCCTTGTGGGAAGGCAGGCCCAATATTCACACAGAGATGCTGGAAGTAGCACATGTTGAAACGTCGAGATCTGAAGAATCAACTCCTTGTATTAAAATGGCAGATGAACACACAACCTCAGTCACAGCTTATACAATAAATTTGATTAATTTTTCAACCCCTTCCTCGGAATAGTTCCGAGTATTTATACAATTACAATCATAACATCTTCCCACTATTATCGAGTAGCCATGAAGATCTCTAATCTTTAGGCTTCCATAATTATGATAAGCTATTACAGTCATGGCCAGATGAAAGCAGAAAATATAGGAAGGTTGTTACTTGAGCTATAAATGATAATCATGATCAATTGAGATACTCCGTGGATTGCAGCTATTCTTGAGCAGCAGCGCATTGTTGCCTTCGAATGTATTGCAGCCTGTTGCAACTACCTTTTTATAGCTCACGTCAAATAGTCTCCTTGGACCACGTTCTTTAGGAAACGATGGAATGGATGGCAATCATATCAGCAATGAATGTTCATTCCTCTCTTTGCATGTTCATCCCGCTACACCTGTATCCTTTACATCTCAAATTATCTTTATAAAACCACCATATGTTAGCATAATTCAAGCTTTAAATCCCCCATTACAACAATCCTAAGAATTAATAAAATAAGACAATGATTAACCATACTTGTATGAATTGAGGGACCGAGTGAAGGAAAAGCATCTGTTTAGGGTACATAATAGAGTAGGATGAGGCAAAAAGAGGTAGGTAAAGGTGGTCAAAAAGGGGTCATTTTTGGGCCCAACATCTCCCCCCAACTGTCATGTTGCATGTCCCCATGCAAAAACCTCCATTAGTCTGAATCTAAATCTGGAATTGTACTTCATTCATGGAGAGAAGAAAAGTTATATGGGAATTTAGGCATTCCCTCCTTTTCCAAGAATCCCTTATGGACAAACCAATATCTCCAACACCCCTGCTCTTCTACCATTGTTAATGAGAATTCTTCCTTGTATGGTTTTGTTGGCCACCAAATGAGAGGAAATTTGAATTTGAATCCCAACCAATTAACTCCACATTCCTTCATGCATCCAACATATCCCTCAACCCTAGAAAGTGCATGTTTAAAATTCCTGTAACAGTAGGGATCCCTATTTCTCAGGGTTGAAGAGGCATCCTTCCATTTGCGCTGGCTACCTTCCAAAGCCAATTGTTGATGCTTGGAAATTTGGCTGACACAAGTAGAGATAACCTTTTCTTGAAGTTCCATTATCAACTGAGTTTGGATGGGACACGAGAGTACATTCTGATGATGAGCAAGGAGAAGACGAGGGTTTTGAGGTTCGCTTCGAATCTAAAGCTTAGAGTGGGACTCATTATGAGAGAAAGTCTGGAAGGATATTTCCCACTGAACATGATAGCTAACAAAGGAGGAAAAATCCCTTAGCTGAACCTCACTTGAGAAAGGGATAGGATTCTTATGGTGATCCAAGGGATAAGCCAACTCATGCAAATAAAGCTCACAAAGCATGTTTTTCTCCTCAAAGTCACTTTCCATAAATGTTTCTAGGAATTTACCTGAGGTCGCTCTTTCATACCGTCTCCCTTCTTTTACAGCCATCAGTTTAAACAAAATGAGCTATTCAAATAAAAACACAGGGTAAGAGGAGGATGGTACTCTGATACCCAACAATTCCTAAGAAAGAGTATACAGTTGATATTTTTCCACCTACATGGATTTGAACCTTTTCAGCTCCTCTATCTCCTTCTGTAACTCTTCCCCATGGATTTTCTGGGACATGAGTTATTCTACCCACCTTTCCTTCAATTCCCTAATGGTCTTCCTATTTTAAGCAAGGGAAACCATCCCTTCTTGATAACTCTCCACCTGAGTCCTCCACTTCCTCACTTCTATTCTCAGGATTGAGAGTTATTTTGTCAGCCTCATGATTTATTCATCTTCAGTATGCTCTTCATTATCAGAATCCAAATTGACAAAATTTTGAGGAAGTTGATTCCATACCTTATCATCTAATGTTCCAATTTGAACATCCTATACTGTCTTCCTGGATACTTCTAAAATCACTTCTGGGGATGTTGGTTCTTGTGTAACAACATCCCTTCCTTGATTTTCTCCTGCAGCAACTTCAACCATAGGTTCCTTTGAAAAAACTTCTGGGGATGCTGGTTCTTGTGTCACAACATCCTCTCCTTGGAGTTCTCCTATAGCAACCTCAGTAGCTGATTGTGAAGGTGTTGGTTCTTATGTAACAACCTCTTCTTGAATTTTGATCTCCCCATCTGCCTGATTGTCAACTGCAGCTTCGACAGGGGGATGCAAGACCACTGGTTCTTGTGTAACAGAGCCTTGACCTTCTATTTCTTCATGTTGCTAGGTTTTTAGAGTTTCTTACATGTGTTTTGCAATATGGAGCTATTATTCGAGGATTTCAGTGTCCCTCGATGATTGTGATTGCATTTGTTCATCCTCTCCTAAATCCAAATCAGGAATTATGTCCATTTCAGGATTGATTTCTTGTTTCTTCCTGAGAATCTCCACAGAAATTTCTAGGGATGTTGGTTCTTGTCTGAAAACATCCTAGTTAACTTCCTCATTTTCCTACTGTTGGGTTTCTATTTCTATTAATTTTGTGTCTTGAGATGGTTCAGGAGTCACAGCGCAGAATATTTTCAACCTCTGGTTCATCTACCCCCATTTGGGTGGCAACTTCAACGAGAATATTTAGGGATGTTGGGTCTTGTGTATCAACACCATGTTCAACTTCATCATCATCCTGTTGCTAGGGTTCCATCTCTATTAGTTCTATTCCTTAAGACGGTTTAGGAGTCATGGCATAGACTTGTTCAATAAAATCAGGAATAATTTCAGCCTCTGGTTCATCTGTCCCAATTTGGTTGGAAACTTCAATAGGAATATTCAAAAATGCTAGTTCTTATGTATCATCACCCTATTTATCTGCTACTTACCTTTGCTGGAGTTTCTCTTGGGTAGCTTCACCATCCTTCCAATCAGATTGTCCTTCTTTTCTTGGCTGTGACTGTAAATGTTCATTTTCCTCCTTTTCTGTACCAAGGATCATTTCTGCATCCCCCACTTCTATATTCGGTGCTTCTTGTCCTTGTTCTTCCACAGCTATAGGTAGGGGTTGTTGTGTCACAAAGGCACGAACTACGACTTTGTATCCTGATTGGTTAAATATTTCTCCACACATAGGGAAAACCACTGTTTCTTCCTCCTCACCATCCTCGACAAGAGGTGATTCTTCTAATCGGTTTGCAGCTTCAACCAGTGTGTGTAGCTTCCTTTCTACCTACTTCCTGCATGCTTCCTTCAAATTTTCTAGTTATTTTCGAAGTGATTGTACTTCCTCTTTTAATAGACCATTTTCGTACAGAATTCCCTCAATTTGAGGTTCTTCTGCAGCCAGTTCCTGTGGGGCATCATTTGCTTTGGGTCTCAGAATGGGGAATTCAATCTGTGCTTCTAGGGTTTCCCATATTTCCCATGATGTTTCAGCTACTGTAACTTACCTGGTTCTTGTTATTCTTATTGGTGGTGATGCTTGTATCTCTTCTTTTGATCTCCTTCTTTCCCTACGTGGTGCAAGAATCTCCAGATTTGCAGCTGATGTGGAATGGATATCTTTTGTCTCAGCGTTTTCCTATTCTTCTTCAATCAGAGCTCCCCCCCATTCAGGGGAAGATTCAATGGTCAAAACCTATGTTTTTCCTTCTGTTATCATGGCTCTAACATCCTCGGCTTTTGCTATCGTAGCATATAATGCTACTCTAGCTTCAGCCTCTGTTGTCAAAGCTTCCATATTATTTAATCTCTCCATAGGGTTTTCTAGTTCATTTTCCTCCAATTCTTCTGCTTGGTCATCTGACTAATCATCCGATCTAGTCTCATTTCCTCCCCCAAGTAAAATGGAGGGACTCTGATCCTCCTATTGCTCCTAATCTCCCCCCAACTGTACATTTGCATGCTCCACTTGATTTTGAATATCCCCCAAGAGTACATGTACTTCTACTTCTTCCTCTATTGGAATGCCAGGCAAAAGGGTGGGTTACTGGTTTATCTGAATTTGACCTGTGAATTGCTCCTAGGTTTGGTTCCTTTGAGCTAAGGCCCGTAAAATTATTAATTTGATTAGGCCATGGTGGATAAGAAAGGATTTTGGGTTCTTGGCTATTCTAACAAACCCCGCCATATGGTGTAGGTCATTAAATAAATAAAATGGAATGTTTAGTAAGGCTCTATGGCAAAGATGAGATAATAGAGGAAGTTCAGAATAATAAACAGTTTGATACCTACCTTCACAGGAGATATACTTCTTGAGGAAAACTGCTACTTAATCCCATGGCCGAGGCAGCGACTGTAACGTTATCCCTCTCCTTGACTGATGAATTTGCTTCCCCTCTATTAGAAAATCCTATACTGCAGTAGTGTTGGGGGTTCTTCGACCAAACCAGGCTCTTCCCACCTGAGGAAGGATGGTGACTTTAGCCACTATTGCTTTAGAGACTTCTATACATAACCCCCAAACCTCTGAGTGGGTTTCTGTAAGATTTAAGGAAAACTGTAGAGGTGTCTCTCGATGAAACCCATTCAGGTGTTGGAAGAATTCATCCCACCCCGCAGCTTCAAAAATAGCAAAAACTTCAGCATTTATTCTCAGTTCTTGCGTATTTAGAGGTTCATGCTGAGCTGGGATACCCATGTTTGTTTGAATTCAGAATTCTTTATTAGTTCGACAGATTACAAGTCCCAACAATGGAGGTTAAAGCATAGAGTATGCGTGAACAACTGAGAGTCGAGTTAGGTAGGTTTGGAAAGTTTAAGAGCATGGAAATGTTTGGAATTTTATCCCAAACTAAGAAAGGTGGTGGTTATCAGGTAACTTAAATGGCAATTAAGTCATACGAGTGGACAGTTAACGGTATGCAGGTGTAATAATGGGCACAGAAAGGAATGTATGATTAATGTTGTCAAATCTATTTAACACGTAATCAAGTAAATAATCAGAACCATACCTTTGAAAATATGTGATGAACAGTGACCTTTGAGAATAGTAAAGCATGTGAAGTGTAGCCATTTAAATTTGATCATTATTGCAGGCGTGCTATAATGACCTTTTCTTCCAGTGGACCAAAACCATCATGTCAATCTTGTCAGAAACATAATGAATGCTGTGAAGTAAATCAGAATCATCGGCATCAGGAATTGGGGCTAGATCTGGAGGAATTGATAACCAAGGTTGCAAAGAGTTCTTCCAATAATGGAGGAGTCACAGCCGTGGACCATAGAGATATCAAGCAGTTTGGCAGAGTTGCAGCCGTGAATCATATAAAAATCATCCAATTTTGGCGGAGTCGTAGCTATGAATCATAAAAAAAATAAGCCATTTTTGGCAGAGTTGGAGTTGCCAGAAAAGGTAAAAATGGTAAAAATGGAACGGTGTCACAGCTTCTGAAATAAAAATGGACAAAAGTGAAACGGTGTCATAGCTTCTGAAATAAAAAAAGGCATTAAGTTATGGTGTTACAGCTGTGCGGAATGGGGTAAAGGGAGGGATTTTACAGTGTTGTAGCTGCGTGGAATGGGGTAAAGGGTGGGAGTTTACAGTGTTGCAGTTACAGGAGAATGAAAAAATAGGCAACATTTTATGGTGTTGCAACTGAGCAGAACGGGGTAAAGGGAGGTATTTTACAGTGTTGCAGCTACAAAAAAACAGAAAAATAGGCAAAGTATTATGGTGTTGCAGCTACAACGAACTTGTTCAACGAGTTTTATTCTGGTGCAAGAAGTTACAAAAGGAAGACCATGTTCGATAGGCCCAATCATGACCATTGCTCCTTAGGCGCATCCCTGCAGATATTATTAATAAATGAATCAAGTGCAATGGAAAAAGATAAAAATAATAGTAAAAATATCAATTTATTTATGTACAAAAATTTATGTAAGATTTACAATGATTATCTAAATACTGACAGGGACAGAGAAAGATTCTAGCCCTTGTTCTAACTGGTATTCCGGATCAACTGCAATCTATGAAGTGAATGCATCTTTTGAAATGGGCTTATGGTACAGTCGTATCCTATGACCATTAGCAAATAATGGTGCACAATTCTCATCAATGGTTACCACGTGCACTGTACCATTGTAAAATACTCTGTCTACTAGGTATGGGCCCAATGATCTTGTGCGTAACTTACCCTTCAAGTCCCTTTTGAATCTTGAATCGTATAATAATTCCCAGTCTCCTTCGCAGAAGACTTTATTTTTTCTGAATTGGTCGTGCCAATTGGATCTCTGTTGCTAGATTAATACTGTCTGATCCATAGTAGCTAAATGATTCTCATCAAGTTCATTCAATTGATTCAATATTCTCTTCTAGGATTCAGTCACATCTAAGTTTACCTCTGTAGCTGTCTTCAAAGTCTTGATTTCAAATTCAATGGGGAAGACAACACTTTTCCTATACACCAAGCCATAAGGAATGAAACATGTAGTATTGTGCCAAGTAGTACGATATGCCCACAATGCTTCTGGATGTCTATCAGCCCAGTCTCTACAATGGCTCCTGACCGTTTTGGTAAGGATGGCTTCAATAACTTTGTTAGTGCTTTCCACCTGGCCATTGGCCTGGGGATGGTATGGTGAAGATATCCAGTGCTGAATATGGTACTTCCGTAGTAGAGCTTCAAATTGATGCGACACAAATTGAGGTCCTCCATTTGTAACCACTTCCTTGGGTACTCCAAAATGGGTAAATATTTCACCATACAGGAAATGAATCATAGCCTGGTCATTGGATTTCACCAAATCCATAGCTTCTACCCATTTCATCATGTAGTCGGTACAAACCAAGATGTAGGATTTCTTCCTGGAATGAGGGATGATAGGACCAACAAAATCTAAGTCCCATCTATAAAAAGGTTCAATCACCAGTTGTCATTGAAGAGCCATTTGATCCAATCTATTAGGTTGGCCCATCCTCTGGCAACTGTCACAAGACTGGACATATCATTTTGCCTCCATGAAAAAGGTCAACCAATAGTAGCCCATTCTCAACGCTTTGTGTCCTATCCTCCTGTCTACAAAATGTCCCCCCAAAGGCTTGTCATGGCAGGCCTTTAGAATATGGAATATTTCATCTTCTCTTACACATCTTCTGATCTCAAGATCAGGGCCTGTGTACAAGAGATGGCCATCTATCCAACAATTCCTGGCACTTTGTTGAATAATTTTCCTCTTTTCTCTTTTTGACAAATGTGCCAGAAGCTTCCTTGCATCCAAGTAGTTAACGACATCTGCATACCAAGCGGAGTGAGCTGAAACTGCAAATAAGTGTTCCTCTGGAAAAGAGTCCTCAACATGTAGATTATCATCACTGTTAGTAAAATGAGATAAGAAATCAATGACAACATTTTCTTTTACAGGTCTTTCTATAATGGTGATATCAAATTCCTGTAATAACAACAGCCATCTAGTTACCCGAGTATTTGTAACAGGTTTATTCATTAGATACTTGATGGTCGATTGGTCAGTGTGCACAAAGGTAGGATATCCAGTGATATAATTTCATAATTTGTTAATGGAGTAAACAATGGCTAAAAAATCCTTCTCAGTAACAATATAATTAAGTTCAGCATGGGCTAAGTTTTTTCTAATATAATAAACTGCATAAGGTGTGCAAAGATAGTTGGGTGTGCTTGCAGTGTGTTAAAATATTTTCCATGTTTTACAATGCCTCTTCAAAGTCTTTTCCATAAGGAGTAAAATCATCCATGAAAATTTCTATACTATCATTAACCAATTCTAAAAAGATTCCAATCACGGCTCTTTGAAATGTGGCTGGTGCATTGCATAAGCCAAAGGGAAGTACTTTGTATGCAAAAGTTCCCCGGGGACAGGTGAAGGTAGTTTTATCCTGGTCTTCAAGAGCAATTTGGATATGATTGTACCCACTAAACCCATCCAGGAATGAGAAAAACTTCTTCCTGGATAAGGTATCAAGTACTTGATCGATGAAAGGAAGGGTAAAGTGATCTTTCTATTTTTCCTTGTTCAGCTCTCTATAGTCCACACAGACTCTCCATTTACCATTCTTCTTGGGTACTATCACGAGTGGAGACACCCACTCATTGTCTGAAATGGGATATATAAATTCGGCTTCCAAGAGTTTCTAAATTTCTTCCTTCACTATGTCCCTAAGATTTGGATTCATTATTTGTTGAGGATGGCACACAGGCCGGGAGTTAGTTTTGATATAAATGTGGTGGGTGCACAGATTAGAAGGGATGCTCTTCATGTCTGTGTACTCTCGGGAAAATTCCCCCTTGTGTTTTTTTAATAGAATGATTAGGCATTCCTGTTCATCTAGGGCAAGACTGGGATTGATATTCAGGTTTTTTCCAGACTCTACCTCGACAGGAACACTTTTTGAATTTTTCAACACTGAAACTATGTGAGTATCACTGACTAATGTCTCCTTTGTGAGATTTTCTTGTTCCTCTTCACCTAGAGTAGCATTTAGGATCTGATAAATTTTCTTATTAACGGAGGTGGGTTCACTAATGAAATTATTAATGGCATCGTCTTCAGTTTCATCTTTAAAAGTCAAGGTCTTCCCTATTGTTAATAATGGCTAAATGCCCTCTTCTTCCTCTGGCTACATCCATAATGGAGTTTCAGCTTCTAAGCTTGACTGAGCCGGAGGATAGAGAGTGAGGTTCTTTATCTCGGTTCCATCTGATATGGTCATAGACCCAGACCCACAGCTGATGTAAGCATCAACTGTATCTAACCAAGTCCTTCCAAGGATGAATGGGTGTCCTCCTAGCTGCGACTTAGGTTGTAAAACCAAGAAGTCAGCAGGATATTCCCAAGAATCAACTGAGATAATGAGATCATCCAAGATTCCTCCAGGTTTAATAGTGGATCTATTTGCCAGTTCTAAGATGGTAGGAGTTGGACTAATATTAGTGAGCCCATGTTTTCTTACAGTTTCAATGGTCATGACGTTAATTGTTGCACCTAAGTCTACCGGTACGTTGGGTATTTGTGTGCTCCCAATCTGCACAGTGACAGTGGGATTCCCAGGATCATCGTATTTTTCAAAGAGGGTTTCCCCATTATTAATTTAGATAATTTCCCTATGACATGAACATTGGCAGGATCCCTTGGTTTTCTTCCTAGTTTCCTTGTACACAGATCCTGAACGATTCTGGCATAGATAGGTACGTCTTGAAGGGCCTGAAGGAGTGGAATTTTAACATAAAGATTTTTTAACTCTCCTGAGAGGTTAAATTGAGATTGTCCCACTACCTTTGGTAATATTAATCTTTTAGGGTATGGTGGTTCCCTAATCAATTGTGTAGGTTGTGTGTCGATAAATGTGTCTTTTTGTGTTTCAGTTGCCATATTGGTAGGATTTTCAATGTCTTCAATAATGGGGATTGATGTATTGGATAAATACTATTGGTTCATCCTTTCTTCACGCACAGAGGATGGAACATACTCAATGATCAAAGGCTCCACTACCCCCCTGATCGTAAGCAGATGTCATTGCAGGGTACTAGAGTAATGGAGTAAGTGGGCATGTTGGTAGTCTCAAACTGATGGACTACTTTAATATTTGGTTTGGGGTTAGGTTGAGTAGATATTTATGGTCGTATCAGCATGTTGGGGACAACATTATTCTAGAGTTTCAGCTATGACTGTTGATAAGGCTGAGGATAATGTTGAGGAGGGTACGGTTGATAAGGAAACATTTGATGTGGAAGCTGTTTTGGAGGTTGATTATGGTGGAACTGGTTCTCTGGATGGAAGTTCCTCCACCCAGGAGACCAAGAATTTTTTTGGTTGGGTGGCTGTGTCCAAGGGTTCCAGGAGTTAAAATTTTGCATCAAAGGTTGATAGGGATACCATTGATGGTTAGAATAAGATGAAGGAAATTTTGTATTCATGTGCTGCGTATTATTCCAATTATTCATGTTATTCAAAAATGGAAACAAGTCTGGAGCCATACCTTTATTTCAAGGTTACTAGGGCTTTCTCTCTGCAATAAAGTAGGTTGGTTCCACATCTAGAGTTGATGCTAGTAGAAATACCTTCACTTGAGGTAGTGAAGGGCATTCTTTTGTGTCATGGTTCAGCTCGCATAGCTGACAAACTTATACCTTATCGAGTGGGCACTCCTTCAGAGGGTGGTTCTTCCTACATTTAGGGTAGAATATAACAAGTGTGAGATCCTCTACTGCTTGTTTCTGCTTTTCCCTCATGGCATCTATTTTCGAGGAGATGGAGCTCATCATTTCTATCTTGAAATTTTCGAGGAGATTTCCTATTTCTTCTCGGGTGGCTCCTCCATTAGATGAATTTTGTGTTCTGTCAAAGACATCATGTTCTAATTTGTCCTGTTTGTCCCATTTGTTGTTCCTAGAATATCTTTTGCATAGTTCAATGATCTTTTCAAATGACTCCTTTGAGATATCCCCCTTTCCTAACAGGTTGAACATGTCTAGGCAATATTCCCTAATCCCACAAAGTAGGATTATTTTGAGCAAATATAACCCCATATTGGTTTGTCTAGCTCTCTGCACATTATATATAATCCTTTCAACAAAATCTTCCAAACTTTCATCATCCCTTTGTACTGTTTGAAACACTTCTTCTCTCTTGTCCTTAGTATTGCAATACTCCTGATATTTCTCCAGGAACACATGTTTCATCCGTTCCTAGGTAGTGATGATTCCCCCTCCTAGGCTCATGAACCAATGTAATGGATTGTCCTTCAGAGTGGAAGGATAAATTTTTAGCTTTTGTGCATTGGTGGTGTAGTTGTAGCTACGACTGAGGATGTCAAATTCAAAACGAAATTGATTCGAATTCTCTGTTGCTTTTCTATAAAAGCGAGGCAACACTCATGGCGATATATTTTTCATAGGGACTATCCCCTATGGCTGTTGAATTGGGAACTAAAGTGTTGAAACAGTCCCTTCATGTGGGGAGTTACCCTCGTGATGATGATTCTCTCCCATTACTTATTTGTGATCTTCGGGATCGCATCTGTTGCTCATATATTCTTCTGCTTTATCCTCTTCATCCTTCTACTAATTGTTAAATTTTTATGGAACTGTGTCCACTCCTCTTCAGTCACAAACTTCCTATTAATGTTATAGATTAGATCTCATTCAGTTGATCCAGAAGTACTAATTCTGTATTCCTCAACAGGGATATCCGAGGGTGTTGCATCTCCTCGTGTGTTCTCCACTGTGGAAACAAATGCTGCCACTACAAGGGTAATTGGGCTTCTTCTAATAGGTGTTTCCTGATGGTGAGCCACAGTAGAATAATTGGTCCTATCAATTAGGTTGTCAATGAATGTCCTTCTTCCCAATACTTGATTTCTCCCATGGTCTCGACCACCTACAATGTTGGTGTTTTGTGGGGTTCTGAAATTTACAAGATTGTCATGCTATACCCTTCTCATATTTATGCAACCCAAAACATGCAAACTTAAAAAGTGAATAAGAATGAAAAAATAGAATTACTGGATGCAACTACCGCGGTGCCTAATAATTATCCTCCCCGACAACGGCGCCAAAATGTTGGGCACCCTATATGCAAGTTAATTAAAGCCAACACACAGAGTGTTCAATATAAATTGTCAACCTAGGGAAGTCTCTCATTTCAAGGATAATGTGCACTATATATGCTTAAACACTAAGTACCTGATACAGTAAATGAATGATCATAATTTCCTGTTCAGCCAAACTCATCCCATAATCTACTTAATCTATATTACCTTCTTAAGAATGCAATCACAAATACCTTCTTACAATCCTTAATCTAGAATTAAAAGATTTAGGAAACAAACATCTAGATTACTTTTGTAGAAATTTAAATCCTTAATTACCAAACCATCTAAAGATCCATCTCAATTATCTTGATTTGACTTAATCTAGGAATTCAAAGTACAGGAACTAAGTTCTACAATGATAAATGTGAAGGAATAAACTGCAAGGATCTAAAGAGAAAAACAATTGGAAGAACTACAGATGAACAAGGTTGTCACAACTATCACACAGTTGCATAAGAGAAAGTTAACCTACATAGTCAACTGTCACACCACACAACTGTAGTTTACAGGGGATGCAATTATTGATCATTCAAATGAACACACAACAAATTGATGACTGTTCCAGCTTAGTGTAAATAAAGGAATTTATCACAAAATTCAAACCACACAATAGAATAAATAAAATACCTAATTAACTCAGCAATCCCTGTGGGAAGGTGGGCCCATCCTTCACACAGAGATGCTGGAATTAGCACACATTAAAATACCGAGATCTGAAGAATCAACCCCTTGTATTAAAATGGCAGATGAACACACAACCTCAGTCATAGCTTATACAATAAATTTGATTAATTTTTCAACCCCTAGATTGGAATAGTTCCCAGTATTTATACAATTACAATCATAACATATTCCCACTATTATCGAGAAGCCATGAAGATCTCTGTCTTCAGGCTACCCTAATTACGATAAGCTGTTACAATCGTGGCAAGATGAAAGAAGAAAATATAGGAAGGCTATTACTCGAGCCAGAAATTAAAATCATGATCAATTGAGATACTCCATGGATTGCAGCTATTCTTGAGTAGCAGTGCACTGTTGCCTCCAAATCTATTGTAGCTTGTTGTAGCTACCTTTGTACATCTCGCATGGAATAGTATCCTTGGACCGCATTCTTTGGGAAACGATGGAATGGATGGCGATCATATCAACAATGAATGTTCATTCCTCTCTTGGCATGTTCAGCCCTCTACACCTGTATCCTTTGCATCTCAAATTATCTTTATAAAACCACCATATGTTAGCATAATTGAATATGTAAAGCCCTGATTACAACAATCCTAACCATCAATAAAATAATACAATGATTAACCATACCTGTATGAATTGAGGGACCAAGTGAAGGAAAAGCATCTATTTAGTGTACATAATAGATTAGGATGAGGAAAAAAGACATAGGTAAAGGTCGTCAAAAAGGGTTCATTTCTAGGCCCAACAAGAGGATCCCATTCTAAATTGTTAATGGGAGATCACCTAGAGGATTTGTTTAGCTTACACCATTTCTAGAAAAGGTTCAAAGAATTCCGTATGCTAAGTCATTTTTTGAACACATGAAGGAGGTTCATGAACATGTCCAAGAATAGCTGAAGAGAAGAAACGGTCAATACAAGAAGAAACCAGGATTGAAGAGAGAAGCATGAAGAAATTTGAAGAGGGAGATTTAGTTTTAGTGCATCAGAGGAAATAGAGGTTCTCATCTTTAGCATATAACAAATTGAATATGAAGATGATTGGACCATACAATATATTGAAGAATATTTGGAATAATACATATGTTATGGAGTTGCTAGTATAAATTGATATCTCACCCACCTTTAATGTTGCATATTTCTATGTATAAATGAGGGTATTTTGAAAGGGGATAATGAGTTTGTTGAAAATTGACAAGATAAGATGTCGGAGCAATAGAAGGAATAGGTTGCATAGATCCTTAATGAGAGGATATTCAAATGCACCAGTGGTCAGAATACCAAGGGATTATCAGTTCGATGCAAGAGCAAATGAATTGAGGTCACCACTTGGGTATAAGAATTGGGGTTAGATCATATTAGATCTCCTAATATCTTGGTGAGTAGGGACTCACTTTTTCTATTTACTTGGAGAGAACTGATGTAGGAGCATCAATTCAATGCTATAAGAAAAAACCTCATTAGAGGTTCATCATTGGGAGAACAAATGACATCACACATTGAAAGTGTCGATGGAGTTGGGATTCTCATTGTAATAGGATCATATTAACAAATTGGGGCTAACACATTGAGAGTTGAGGTTGAGAAAATATGTGAGAAAGATCAATGGGATGCAACTCGATATCATATCGAAAGTGCTTTTATCAAAATCCAAGAATCAAAAGTGTTGTATTTGAGGACAATGTCTAGTGTGTATCAAACCCAACGGTGTTAGGTTATCAGGGTTATGTCACGGGAGTATGTTTAGTAATTCCTGATGAGAGAATATTTGATATATCATGAAGAATATTTTAGAATCACCATCTTATCTACAAATGGAAACAACACTGCTTGATGTCTCTATAAGAAGCCGTACCCTAGGATCATCTCAAAATCATCAAGAGGCATCAAGGTGAAGTCTTCCTTTCCCGTCAAACATTTCATCTAAACAGGCACACCTGAAGTGACACCTACAACTGCTCTAGCTAAAGAATTAACTTCCCTGACATTTATGTCGCAATTCCTTCCCTTTACCCCAATGATGTACGCAACCTCCTGCTTCACAAAGTTGTGAGAAGCGCCTGTTTCCACTAGGTCCCTCACATTTCTTTTGTTCATGATAGTGTCAAGGAAGCAGAAAGCACTTGTCATTTTACCGTTTTGAATTGCACCAAGACGATGGAAAAATATGCCCATTGTTTTTCCATACTTCATTTCCACTACCATAGCATAACACTCCTTCCTTATCACTCTTGATATAGAAACAGGCTCCCCTACCCGGGTGCTAATCCCATTGGCATCACCTACCAAGAATGGTCTGGTGCATACCCTCCAACAAGCATCTGTAGCATCCATCTATAGCGTGCACTCCACGAGCACCTTTTGTCGCTACATGATCCTTGAGCATTGTTGCCATCCCATCGAGCATTCCTGCCAAGTGTTTGTCACTCAATGTGCACCTTCCACGGGCGTATCCTATCAAGTGTCTACAGTGTGCACTCTCCGTCGTGCAAATGCAACGTGTCTTATCCAGTGCACATTCATAGTCTGTCGCACGTTTATTGTGTCCATACTCTGAGTGCTCTGCACTGGAGTGTGTTTCCTCTTGAGAACTCCTGTCATACATTTTATGTGCACTATGATTTTCCTCCCCATGACCACATCTGCAACATCTCGTTTTGTCATCAGGTCACCAAAGCTCTTAGCACACTCCATCATCACAGAGCACCCTTTTGTAAGGAACACGTCTCCCCAAGATGCCACTCATTTTTCTAACACTCTCAGAGAAGGGTACTCTTTCTCTGTCATCCTTGTCATGCCCATCAACTTGTCCAACCACCCATCCGATAGCTGTGTCAATGTCTTCAGAGGGTCTTCCAGCAACAAGGACCAAATCCGTTTCTGTTTTTGTTGCATCCTTAATGACTTCGGAAATCCATTACTATCACTTGTGTGGATCATCTTTTCCAAGTGCTCTGATACCATATTTCATATCCTTTCCAACTCATTTCCTTAACTTTCCTTATCAAAATCGTGCGGCACTACTAGGGAGCACCTTGAGAGCTTGGATAACTCAAAGGCATACCTGCAGACTATGCCTAGACCAATAAAAGTATTTTACCTAACTGTATTAAGTTAACTTATTAACTCCTTAGAAGACACATTTAATCAAGTTAAACAATGTACACAACATCTGCAAAAATAACACAGAACAAATAGGTGGGGCTGCCCAACCAGAAACCCCGAAAAGATTATTTTATTAAGATAACAGAAATTTACATTCGTGGATTTGCTAATCCGACAAAGTTCCGTGTGTGCCCAACAAGCTAACACACAACAAGATTACATAAGAGAATTTTCAAACTACCCCTGCCTTCGGATGTAGGTGAAAATCCGACTCTCTACTCTGTCTTCTTGCTGAATAATTCATGTCTCTCTTCTTTCCAGGTGAGTGCACCTCCTTATATAGGTTGTCTAAACAAGCACTCTTCAAAATGGCATTCCTTTGCTCGACGGCCACACTTTTCTCCATCGATTTTCAACTCGCATGTCCACCATCCGCACACTCTCATTTGCTAGTGTGCTTCTTAAGTAAGCCGACGTTTCTCCGTGGAGGCACCTGTCATTGGAAGGGATGTCATGCACCACCTCCCGGATGTGGTAAGCGCCCAATTCTCAATCAATTATGCACACCACCGGACCAAGGTTCCCCTCGTTGCGAGCTTCTAGTATGGGTGCAAGGTGTGTGGTAAAGCTTTCCAAGCGCTCATGCCGGCGTTTGGTCGAGGAGCACTCCCACCGTACTGGCGTGTCCTCGAGCGTCCGAAGCATCTCAAGTGGAGAAAGCATGAGAGCCATGACATCAACCACTATCCACGCTTTAATTTGGAGATATTGGATTTAAAATTACATTGATAAACAATCCAATAAATTTATTTTGTCCATTGACTTTTGAATTTAATGCTTAAACGGTACACTTAATAATTTTATTTTTACTACCTTATTTTAGATAATTGACTTTTGATTCCATTTCAATTGGACTCTTTCTACCAGGGATGGAATTTGATGGGAAAAATGACAGTCAAATACAGTTAAAAATTTTAGTAAAACGTTTTTTTCTTTACGAAGGGTAAATTTATCATTTAAACATATTTTTGAATGGCAATAAAATTTTCAAAACATCATTATATTACTACTATTTTTGAAGGGCAATAAAATTACTAAAACCTCATTATAAATTACTAATAGTAAATTAGTATTACTAATACTTTTATCTTATTATTAAAATAAATTTATACTTTCCAAATTCTAATCATTCTTTCACTAAAAAGAAAAATACTAAGTTAGTATTAATTCCATCATCCATGCCTTTTTATTTTGTAAGTTTCCTTTTTATGAAAGAAAAAAATGTCACTTAACAATGATTTTTATATATTTATTAATTTGTTTTACTATTGTAATTAGCATTTACATATTACAAATTTCAGCACTCAATGTTCAACTAAATGATTTGAAAGTTGGAACTTGGAACTTGGAATGTGGAAGGTTGAAGCCCTTGGAGTTGGAGTCTTGGAGACACAGTCTTGGAAAACATTATCAAAAGTACTTAGAGAACTTTTTTGGTTTAGATATAAATATTTGTTTAATTACTCTTTGAAAAAATGTTATAAAACATTTCCTTGTATTTGTACTGATTTCTATCATAATTTATGTAATGTATATAGATTTAAAATCAAAGAATATTGATTAATTTTCCAACTGTATTGAAATTGAAATCTATATATTGAATTTTGTATTGATTTATGCAAGTACTAAATCAATACTCCATGCATTTGATACTCTTCCATGGCTAGTGGGCCACCCACAGGTTACCATACTCCTCCCACATCCCAATTCAAACCATCGCGTGATACTGCACGTCATTATACTGTTGATCATGCGTGCCGAAGCATACAAACCGACATTGGGCCATTTTTTTTGGATGCAATATTATGGAATGGAATGCCATTATGGAATCCTCTAAATCAAATAATCAAGGCAATGAATTTGTCAGGTTCTAGATATAGTCAAAAGCGAAGAAGTCATGCCATGTTTCATACGGTTAATGTTCTACTCAGTCTGATCAGTAGGGATTCACAAATTTTACATAGGTCAATGCCAAGATTTTAAACAAAACATTTCAAGATACAATATAAAATGCAAAACTTAAAAAAAAATTGATGGATAAAATAAAAAACCAAATTCCACAGATTACCACTCTTGCTTCTATTGCAATTATATAACAATACTTATGATGCATGCATTATTTTTGTTAATTCCTTGATGAATACAAATTTGTATGGAGGGCACTGGATGAAATTAGTTAAAATTCACATTGTGTCCATTCAAGCACTTGTGAAACACATTTAAAAACATTAGTCAATTTACTACTATTAAAAACATTTATAGTCGAAATATGGGAGAAAAAAAGAGTCTCTATTGAGACCAAATCGTTTGTTTACAACCCAGGAGTCATAAAACTAACAAACTTGTATCTACTAGCACCAACCATATTACTAATATTAATATGATTGAAATACACCAAGAGGTATATATTTGACATAATGATAATGTTTTTTTAACTAAAGAATGTGTCAATTACTTGTATCTAATAGTTAGGCTAATATAACAACAACTTAATTTATGGTTGTTAAGCTCATAGTTGAATCTAGGCTCATAGTGGTATCATCATTGGAGTTAAGCTAATAGTTTTATCTAATAGTTAATTTAAAATTTAATATAAAGCTTAGACTCTGCCTTATGCATATTAACTCGACTCCCAAGTGCCATACGGAGTTCAACTGTCACATAATTTGCACATTACCCAAGTGATTGTTCTTGGTGCATGGTTTCACTACAATCAAGGTCAACTTCTCATGCTAAGAGATGGAGTTCATCTAAATTTATTTTAATAGTTGTATCACTATTGGAACAATGTAATAGTTATCCAATATAACCGTGATTAGAGTTGAAGTTAAGCTAATAGTTGTAGAATCATTGGAGTTAATCTAATATTTACGCAATATAACAATGATTAGAGTTGAATTTAAACTAATAATTTTAGAATCATTGGAGTTAAGTTAATAGTTGTATCTGATAGTTAATTTAAAAGTTAATATATTGGCAATTGCAATTCAAGTAAAAGTCATGATTGGAGTTGAATTTAAGCTAATAGTTGTATCATCTAAGCTATTTTTTTTTAAATTGTTAATTATGAGTTAGACTAACCTCCTTTAAAAACAATAGAAAACCTAAACATGTAATATGAATTGTATTTTAGATAGATGTCCAACTATTAGATGCGGGAGTTTATTAGGAGTTTGGAGGAGTTTATTAGGAGTTCCAACTATTTTATTAGAAGTTCGACTCTTACATGACTCACATTATAATACCCTAGTTTTAACCCCGCTTACATTAAAAATACATGATACGTATATTGTAAATAATCTTGGTGTGTAGCTAAAGGCCAAGCCCCCACCATCGATTTGGTTAGGTTGTGTTTCTATTTTGGGAATGGTCACCGATGGATATCGGGACATATGGCATATATTTAATTGTGGCATCATGTAAACATGCATTTTAATTAAATAACCCAACCAGCTATGTTTGTGGCAACTAAAATGAGAAGGGGCATGATTCTGAAAGATAAGGAAAAGGGAGTTTTGGGCATTGAGTCATGGGGGAAATCCATGTGTCACCACCACCCTTAATTATTCCATTGTTAGTTGGAGTGGCGATTAGTTGGAAGGAAAACCACCACCACGCCCACGCCCGCACACACTCTCCCCATGATGTATCTGTTGGTCTGTCCACTCACGAGATTGCAAGTCTATTCGTCTCCTCTCAAGCGAGCTAAGATAAAAGGTTCCACACTCCATTGCAGGGGGTTTGGTTCCCTTTCTACCTCACGAATTTGATGGCTGCGGATTGATTCTTTACTGGGATTCACGTAGAGTTTTGTGTCTTTTTCCATGTTTATCAGACAACATGTTGTCGTGTTATTTCCATTGTTGAAATTGTAGCTGTAATTGTGTCCATAGTTCCATCGGTTGTGTTTTGTCTCTCACACAGAGATTGGAAGTATCGTATTTTCCATTCCTGATATGTGTGATATTTCCCAGTGATTGCAGTGGGATTTGTGTGTTGTGGGTTCATAGTTGTATTGGGTTGTTGTTTTCCCATGATTTGCTTGGTTGTATTTTCCCTTTTTATGGTGGTATCAGTTGAGGATTGCTGTGAGTACCTGCGTTCTGTTCGACTATGTTTCTCCCCTGTAAAAGCTTGAATAGTTGTTTGACTACTTCCATGCAGTGGTTTTGTCCTCAGACTACATTGGAGTGGTGAATGAGGGCCTGAGGTGCTTGATAAACCTAGTGGATTGAGAACCACACAGACAGAGCTACTGAGCTAGCTTTCTTCTCCACAACCCCTAAATAGCACTGGAAGGGAGATTAGGGTCTGAGGGACTACGTTGTAGAGAGAGGGTTGATTTCCTTGTGTTTGGTGTGTGTTGGTGCTCTAGAAGCCATGATGGTTCTAGTGTTGGTGTCTGTAGCTCTCCAATGAGCTCACCAACTTAGCATTATCCTTTCCTAGCTCTTGGATGGCCTGATAAACCCAACTTTTTTGGCTTGGCTGATCTGTTGCTCACTTGATAAACCCAACTGTGTTGGATTGGCTGAACTATGTACCCTAGTGGTGTTGTTATCCTTGGCTACGTGTAATCATGTTAGTTCCTTATTCCTTGGGGAATCATGCCTGGCTAGGGGGTGGCAGCATTGCTGAGAGATTAAGGAGCACACACACCTATGGTTTGGTGGAACGTTGCAGCGACATAGCTATTTGTGGAAAAATATCTTTATAAGATAAGTATTCTTTCCTAACTTGTGTCTGCAATCATATTTACCTTTGATGATTGATGATATACATGTTAAATGTTGATTTGTATATGCATGAAGTTTTGATTGATATGTTTTTCTTTCATTGTGTATAATGAATGATTATGCTTCATAATATGTTTTATGATTTAAAGTATCATGCTTTAGCACTATATGTATGCATGTTCATGTTCATGGGGCTAGACACCTGGATGATTTGACGTATAGTAGCATCCTCTTCACCAATCGAAGGGTCAGGGATGTTACAATGTGGTATCAGAGCCCTCGTTGTAGTATGGGCCTGAATGGGCTGTGAAGATGCGGTGACAGAGTTTATGTTGCAGCATTGGGCCTTAGAAGGCCATGAATAGTGAACAGAGGTAGGTTTCCCATTGCCCTGAAGAAACCATGAAAATTGGTGAAGCCCAGAAAATTCACAAAATTCACAAAATTTGCTAAGTGTTTGGCCATCGGCCCATCAGAACACTTAGACAGATGGATCACTGACATTTAGCTGATGGTACACCTGACGTTGCGGCAGTCTAAGACACTATCCACCCAACGAATAATTGATTTGACTGTCGATGGCATAGAAGTTTCAAAATGTTCTAAGTGTTGACTTCATTAGCCAGCGAAGCACGTTAGTGGCATTCATCGCCAATGAACAGCGAAAGGGATCAAAGGATTGTAGACCCACCATTGCAGATAACTAGAGAACTATCCTCCGGAAGGATATTTGATCCGACTGTCGATGGCACAGAAAGTTCAAAAAAAATAATTTCTAAGTGATGAAAACATCGGTCATTGAAAGAAGATAGTGGTTTGTGCATCCGCCATTGCGGAAGCCTAGAGCCCGACAGGGAGAAGTTTTGACTGTAGATGCTAGCCAAAATCATGTCTCAGTTCTCCAATCGAAAAGCATTAGCAGATTGGACCGTCGATTGAAAAAGGATCAAATATGATGAGCTACCATTGCGGTTTCTGATCGAACTAACCCGTTGATGCTTTAGTTTTCCACTCACTGATGCCAAAGTGTTAGTGGATTGTGGCAGTGAACGATAGGGGAGATGGATCCAACAGAGTCAACGGAAGATAGAGAGAGTTTTCTCCGACAGATAGCAAATGGATCAGTGGAAAATAAGTGATCGATGAGCCGATGACGTGGAGGGAAGGAAGACTGAAAAGATAGAAATTTTGAAAATTTTTCTAAGGCATGGAATTATTGTCCATTAGTAATGGTTAGTTGATCACATCGTCGATGATCAAATGATGCGGTCACCAAGTAAAGTCTATTGAACGACCATCATTGTGAAGATCAAAAATACTAAAGTGCATCCGAGCGTCGATGTCGTAGCTCCTAGGGGTTCCGATCGCCAATATACTTACAGCTACGGAAGACTTAAGGAGATTGTGGTCCACCGTTGCAGAAGTAGAAGGGACTAACTGTTTGATGCGCAGGACACCTGACCGCTGACAGAAGAAGAAAGTTCTGAAATTTTGTTTAAGTGTTGAAATCATCGGTAGAAGTTGGTTGATGAGACCGCCGATGGACATCGACAAAAATTAGTTGATCGAGCCCCCGCCGTTGCAGAAGCTTAGATAACTATCTCATTGATGCATTAGTCTCTCCATTCACCCATGTCGAGGTGTTTAGTGTATAATGGTTCCAAGATCCAATAACCTACTACGGTGAAGTGAAGTGCTCAGGAGTGCTGACACTGTGGAAGAGTTAGGGCTTATGGAAACCATCATTGTGGATGCCTAGAGGATTAAGTGTCCGATGCCACAGTCGGATGCCATTTTGACCACCAACAAACTTTGGTCCATGGAATTTATAACGGGATTGTTGGCTTCCATTGTCGAATGATAGACCATTGCGAACCCGGTACTGCAAATGAAAATAGACCAACAGGTCGCCGATAAAGACGTAGGAAAATAGACCGATCAGAGGAAAACTTTGAAGAGTCAAAAAGCACCAAAAAATTGTTGATGATCGGATCGTTGATCGGAAGCTCAGCCATGTTCATCGCGGAAATGGTAGGAAGATCATTTCCACCATTGCGGCTACTCAATGGAATATGCACCTGATGTACATATTGTTTGCTCACTGATACTGATCGAGAGTCTAGTTGTTTTACCCCCCAAAACATAGAAAAGGAATAAACAACAGACCGTTGATTAACAGAAAATTTTTCACCAATGTAGATTGAAGGCATAGTTGTTTTGACCACCGCAATGTCGGAGAATTAGTTGGGAGGAGGTCCGATTAGACCTAAGAATATTTGGGTTTTTCAGAATAATTTCTCAGTGATTTTTTGAGCAGTTTTCAAGTTCCCTTTAGTTGATTCTCAGTAGATTTTAGCAGATTATCAGCAGTCATAGGGATGAAAAGAAATAGGGAAAATTCTGTGTTTTAGCATAATTGTTGTTTCATGAAATTTCCAGAAGAAAAATTTAAGTAGTTTGATTTACATTAATGTATGCATCTAACAGTTTGCTGCTAACACATTTGTAAAACTATAGATAATTTCCAAGAGTAGTACTCCAGAAAGAACAGTGTGGTAAATCAAGAGGTGGTTTAGCCATGAGAACCCATGATGGGTATGATGCTCAGGATTCTTATGAGTGAGCAAAAGATGCCATGGGAGAAAATGTCCATAAATGGAAATGATGACATAGAGTCTAATGGAAGGAGATTCTAGGTGACACCATCCAAGGTTGCGGCCACCATGAGAAGCTTAGTTAAAGCTTAGGAAGAGAAAAATCAATTGAATGCTTCCATATTGTAGAGTTTGACAAACTTGCAGAAAAATATAGACTCTGGATGAGATACAGTAAGGCCAAAAGGGAGCAAGAGCAACACTAGGAGAAGGAGAAGGACTTCTAGTGGATCATCTGATTCTGAAGTATCCAGCGGGGATACCAGTTCATCTTCTCATAAGAGAAGAATAAGACACCATAGGAATCACTCTCAGGATGAATTTAAGAAAGCTAAACCTCTTACCTTTGATGGTGAGATAAAGACTGGAAAAGAGGCTGAAGCTTGGCTTCTTGGGATAAAGAAGTACTTTCAAGTGCAGTATTATTCAGGAAACATGAAGGCCAGAGTTGCCATATTCAATATGAATGGATAAGCATACATGTGGTGGGAACACTTCAAGCAAGTAAAAAGGATCAGTGAAAGGAAACTGAAGTGGAAACAGTTCAAGAAGTATTTTAGGCAGAAATACCTTTCTAACAGGTATTATGATGACAAGATCAAGGAGTTCCATAAGCTGAGATTGGGACAGTAGACCATGGATGAATATGCAAATAAATTTTTGGAATTGTTGAGGTATGTCCGATACATCAAAGATGAAAAGGTGAAGATTCAACGGTTTTTTAGTGGATTGCCTCAAGCCTACAAATATGAGCCGAGGACTCTCGAAGAAGCAATAAGAAAGGCTAAATGTTGCTATGAGCAAAGCAAAGGTAAACCTAATTACCATAAGGCATGGAAGGACAAGAAGAATGAGAAGTTTGACCAAAGAAAGAAAGGGTTCAAACCTTCTAGATTCAAGAATCAGTAGAAGCAGCCATCCCAAGCTGCGAGTAAGCCAGTTGGAGTGTCAAGAGAAAAACCTAAAGAGCCACATCAGAATAAAGGTCCACTCAAATGTTGTAAATGTGAAGGACCCCACTTACATAGATATTTTCCACTTGAGAATGAAAGTGAAAGACCAGCTTATAAAATTCAGTGAGCAGAAAGAGTGGGTTAGGTAGCCAAAGCAGTCCCTAGAATTTATGCATCCCTGGAGAACCGCTAAGCAAATCGCCAGTCAACAGTGGTTGAAGTTGTAGGTAATATTGTTGAACAATCTGTTTCTATTTTGATTGACCCTGGTTCTACTCAAATTTACATCACTCCTAGAATAGTGGAGATTTGTGCTTTTAAGAAGGTAAAGCATAGAAAATCTTGGTTAGTTCAGCTAGCCACTAGGACTAAGAGAAAGGTCAGTGAATTGGTAGAGAAATGTCCATTGGTTATGAATGGATTGATCACTTGTGTGGATCTGAATGTTCTACCACTTACTTCCTATGATGTTCTCATTGGAATGGATTGGTTAAAAGCTCACAGAGTGAATCTTGACTGTTATAACAAAACTTTTGAATGCATGGATGAAGAAGGAAACCCAGTAGTTGTAAAGGGTATTCCGAAGGTAATTTCAGTAAGACAGGTTTCAGCAATGCAGTTGAAGAAGTTCTATAGGAAAGGTTTCCAGTTGTATGCAGCTCATATTCTAGAACCAACAGGAGATGAAACTCCTAGGTTGGAATACTATCAGGTGTTATAGGAATTCAAGGATGTGTTTCCTGATGAAATTCTAGGGCTTCCTCCAAAGAGGCACATTGATTTCACCATTGAACTTGTGCCAGGAATAGCACCAGTGTCCAAGAAACCCTACAGAATGAGTACACCGGAGATGCTAGAATTGAATATGCAACTGGAAGAGTTGTTGGAAAAGAAGCATATCCAACCGAGTGTGTCTCCTTGGGGAGCACCAGTTCTATTTGTAAAGAAGAAAGATGGAACACTTAGGTTATGTATTGATTACAGACAGTTGAACAAGGTTAATGTGAAGAATAAATATCCTTTTCCTAGGATTGATGACCTCTTTGATCAAATGAGAGGAGCAAGTGTATTTTCCAAGATTGACTTGAGGTCTGGTTACCATCAGGTAAGAATCAAGGATGAAGACATTCATAAGACAGCCTTCAGGACAAGGTATGGACATTATGAGTTTGTAGTGGTACCATTTGGTCTCACAAATGCACCAGCCACATTTATGTGCCTTATGAACAATGTCTTAAGTAAGTATTTGGACAATTTTGTTCTTGTTTTCCTTGATGAAATTCTTGTTTATTCTAAGAATGAGGAAGATCAGGAAGAGCATTTGAGATTGACATTGCAAGTGCTCAGGGAACATCAGTTGTATGCAAAGCTGAGCAAATGTGAATTCTACAAGGATAGAATTCAATACTTGGGTCACATTATCTCTGAAGCGGGTATATCAGTAGACCCTGAGAAGATTGAAGCCATCATGAATTTTCCTCCTCTAAGAAATGTGACGGATGTAAGATCTTTTATGGGAATTGCAGGATACTAAAGGAGATTCATTGAAGGATTTTCCAAGATTGCACATGCCATCACTTCTTTGCAAAATAAGGGGATAAAGTTCGAATGGACTTTGAAGTGTGAAGAAAGCTTCCAGCGGTTGAAGAATCTTTTCACCAGTGCACCAGTATTGAAGGTTGCAGACCTAGAGAAAGATTTTTTGGTATGTACCGATGCATGTGGACAAGGGCTTGGAGGAGTCCTTATGTAGGATAACCACGTGGTATGTTATGAGTTGAGAAAGATGAAGAAGCATGAGAAGAAATATGCCACTCATGATTTAGAGCTTGCAGCCATAGTACATGCTCTCATTATGTGGAGACATTACTTGATGGGTAGAAGATTTGAACTCATAACAGATTACTATGGACTGAAGTATTTGTTTGATCAACCTAATCTAAATGCTAGGCAAGCGAGATGGCCGAAATTTTTATGTGAGTTTGATTTCGAAATCAATCACATAAAAGGAAAAGAAAGCAAGGTAGCTAATGCACTCAGCCAGAAGGTACAGGAAATGCATGTGGCATCTTTGAGTATTTTCCAATCAGATTTGAGGCAGCAGATTGCTAATCATGTTGCCGGAGATGAATTGTATGAACAGGTAAAAGACAAATTGTAGCAGCACGGTCTTGAGAAGATGTATGAGTGATATAAATTGGAATAAGATGGAGTTCTCACTTTTAAGGGAATAGTTTATATTCCGAATGTAACAGATTTGAGGAGAGTTGTTATGGATGAAATCCGTCAAACTCCGTATTCTGGTCACCCAGGATATCAGAAGACAATTGCTATAGCTAGAAAGAAATACTTTTGGCCAGGAATGAAAAAGGACATGGCTGAGTACATTTTGAAGGTGCATGAAATGTCAATAGGTAAAGGTTGAGCATCAACATCCAGCAAGTTTGTTACAGCCTTTTCCAGTTTCAGAATGGAAATGGGAAGTTATTTCCATGGATTTTATTGCAGGATTGCCGATGAATTGGAGACAACATGATTCCATCATGGTTGTGGTAGACAAGTTGAGAAAAGCAACACATTTTATTCCAGTGAAGTCTACTCACAAGACTGTTGACATTGCAGAGATCTTCATGAAGGAGATTTTCAAATTGCATGGATTGCCGAAGGCAATAATTTCTGACAAAGATGTCAAGTTCACTTCCAATTTTTGGAAGGGGTTGTTTGCAGATTTGGGTACAAAGTTAAACTTCAGCACTACATACCATCCTCAAACATATGGGAGACAGAAATATTTAATCAAGTGCTTGAAGATATGCTTCGCATGTATGTGATGGACAAACCAACCAAGTGGGAAGATTACTTACACTTGGTAAATTTTTCCTACAACAATGGACAGCAGGAATCCTTGGGGATGAGTTCGTATGAAGCTTTGTATGGCAGAAGGTGCAGGACACCAGTGAATTGGGAAAACTCGATGAACAGAGTTGTGCTTGGACCAGAATTGCTCAAGGAAATGGAGCAAGAGGTTGTAAAGATCAGGCAGAATTTGAAGGCAACACATGACAGATAGAAAAGCTATGTAGATAAGCATAGGATGAACATAGAGTTTAGTGTTGGGGATCATGTTTACCTCAGAGTGAAGGCAAATAAAAGTTCCTTGAAGCTTGGAAGTTGTGCCAAGCTGTGACCTAGATATTGTGGGCCATTTGAAGTGTTGGAAAGAATAGGGCCTGTTGCATATAGACTTGCATTTCCTGCTAGTACTAGAGCTCATAATGTTTTTCATGTTTCTTTGCTTAAGAAATATGTGCATGATCCTAACCATGTGATAAACTGGGATGTGATTCAGGTGGAACCCGAGGGAGAGTTCCAAATCGATCCAATGTGCATCCTTGACAGGAAGGTCACAATGCTCCATAACTGAGCCATAGGGCAGGTAAAGGTGCAATGGAAGCATTACGGACCTGACGAAGCTACATTGGAGCTGGAGGATGCCATGTGATTGGCACATCTATTTTTGTTCAATCCCGTGGAACACTAAGGTGGTACTAGTGTAGCATTTTGTTCAAATTTTGTAAAAGCATCGAGGGCAGTGCTGATGAAGGGGGAGGGGAATGTAATACCTCGGTTTTAACCCCACTTACATTAAAATACATGATACATATATTGTAAATAATATTGGTGTGGAGCTAAAGGCCAAGGCCCCACCATCGATTTGGCTATGTTATGTAACCGTTTTGGGAATGGTCACCAATGGATATCGGGACATCTGGCATATATTTCATTGTGGCATCATGTAAACACACATTTTAATTAAATAACCAAACCAACTATGTTTGCAACAACTAAAATGAGAAGGTTCATGATTCTGAAGGATAAGGAAAGGGGAGTTTTGGGCATTGAGTCATGGGGGAAATCCATGTGTCACCACCACCCTTAATTATTCCATTGTTAGTTGGAGCAGCGATTGGATGGCAGGAAAACCACCACCACGCCCATGCTCACTCACAATCTCCCCACGATGCATCTGTTGGTCTGTCCACTCACCGGATCGCAAGTCTGTTCGTCTCCTCTCATTAAAGCTAAGATAAAAGGTTCCACATTCCATTGCAGGGGGTTCGGTTCCCTTTTTGCCTCACGGATTTGATGGCTGTAGATTGATTCTTTTCTCGGATTCACGCAGAGTTTTGTGTCTTTTTCCATGTTTATCAGACAGCGTATTGTCCTGTTATTTCCATCGTTGAAATTATGGCTGTAATTGCGTCCATAGTTATGTGGGTTGCTTTTTGTCTCTCATGAAGAGATTGTAAGTTTGGTATTTTCCATTCCCGGTCTATTTGAGATTTACTAGTGATTTTAATGGGATTTGTGTGCTGTGGGTTCATATTTTTATTGGGCTACTGTTTGCCCATGATTTTCTTGGTTATATTTTCCCTTTTTATGGTGGTATCGGTTGAGGATTACTATGATTACTTGCATTCTGTTCGACTGTTTTTCTCCCTGTAAAAGCTTGAATAGCTGTTTGACTGCTTGCATGACAGCGGTTTTGTCCTCGGACTGCATTGGAGTGGTGAATGAGGGCCTGAGGTGCTTGATAAACCTGGTGGATTAAGAACCACACAGACAGAGCTACTGAGCTAGGATTTCTTCTCCACAACCCCTGAATAGCACTAGAAGAGAGATCAAGGTCTGAGGGACTACGTTGCAGAGAAAGGGTTGATTTCCTTATGTTGGGTGTGTGTGGGTGTTCTAGAAGCCAGGTTAGTTCTAGTGTCGGTGTATGTAGGTCTCCAATGACCTCACCAGGTTAGCATTAGCCTTTCCCAGCTCCTGGATGGCCTGATAAACCCAACTTTGTTGGCTTTCCTGATCTGCTGTTCACTTGATAAACCCAACTATGTTGGCTTGGCTGAACTATGTACCCTAGTGGTGTTGTTATCCTTGGCTACATGTAATCCTATTAGTTCCTTATTCCTTGGGCAATCATGCCCGTCTCGGGGGTGGCAGCATTGTTGATAGATTAAGGAGCATGCAGGCCTATGGTTGGGTGGAATGTTGCAGCGACGTAGCTGGTTGCAGAACAAGCTCTTTATAAGATAAGTATTCTTGCCTAACTTGTGTCTGTAATCATATTTACCTTTGATGAATGATGATATACATGTTAAATGCTGATCTGTATATGCATGAATTGTTGATTGATATGTTTTGCTTCCATTGTGTATAATGAATTATTATGCTTCGTAATATGTTTTATGATTTAAAGTATCATGCTTCAGCACTATATGTATGCATGTTCGCGTTCATGGGGCTAGACGCCCGGATGATTTGACGTATAGTAGCGTCCTCTTCGTCAGTCAGAGGGTCGGGGACGTTACACACATTAGCTAGACTCCTAGATTCCAAATGCACTTGGACTAAGCCTTAAGTGATTAGAGTTGAAGTTAAGCTAATAGTTGTAGAATCATTGGATTTAAACTAATAGTGTATCTAATAATTAAGCTAATAGTTATCCAATATAACTGTGATTAGACTTGAAGTTAAGCTAAATATAGTTCTAGAATCATTGGAGTTAAGCTAATAGTTGTATATAACAATCGATGGATTTAAGCTCGTAGTTGTATCTAATAATCAAATAGTTGATTATTAATTTTAATTTTTACAACTATCATTAACTGTACTTATCACATGTTAATTAAGTTATTTTTATTTTTCTTGAAATTATTAATTATTAATTTTGGACAACAACCATAGAATCAATCTAGACAGTACACGTGTCTCATTCTCGTTTAATCTTGGACGACACCCATAGAATCAATCTGGATAGTACACTTTTCTCACTCTCTTCCATAGATGAAAAATAATAGATGGTAGTCCACCCCAAAATTCTAACATATATACATCTTCGGCGTAATAAATCACACAACAAACTAGTATGATTGAATTTATAGAAATCACAGAGGAAATTATGTTCATTTTATTATCAATGGACAAGCCGAGAACTCTTTGAGCAGGAAAGCCTGAAATATCCTAATGTAATAATTTATTAACGATGTTGGTGTTTCCAAATTATCAGATGTTAGTAGTGCCAGTAATTATTTAATGAAAAGGCATGAATTCATGTCATATGCTACGGACCTGGCCATCATTGTGTTCTGAATCTTCATAAGTTCCACTTGAGCTTCAAGCGCACTTAATTATTCTTGTGGTGCCACTCTCGTGGATGAAGGTGCTATGCATGAATTACTTGCAGTAGAGTTGTGGTAGTGCACCTCGAGCGATGATATCGACTGCAATCTTATGCCCTTCAGGTTTCAAATTTGAAGCCTTCAGATCCCTTCAAAGGACATTTTAGCCTTCATAGAAGGCCACAAAGAATTTTACCATGCAAAAAAAAAATTAGTTAGACTTCTAGCACGTAAATAATGAAATTAAGTAAGCCTGGGTAAATTTGCAATAGAAGGGAAGCTGCAAAATTTTCCCTTCTAGGGTTATCAGTGATTCAATGGACTATGAAAGAGTCAAGACTCAGATTCTTCCCAAGTTTCCTTGAATAATTGGATCATGGATGAGGATCTCGATCCCAATGGGAACGGACCACGGTGGGCCAATGGGATACCCAGTTCCAAGTTCAACTCGGTGAGTTGGGACTGTTACTCACGATTCGATGTTCACTTTCAAATAATTTAATGGAATTGGCATGCATTACTAATTCACCAACTTGATTACATCTTGGTCTCAGAGGATGCCAACCTTCCAACTCGATTTTCGATCTGGCATCTTCTTGTTCACTGAGTCATGTGATCTCACAACTTACAATTCACTTGAGTATTTTCATATATGACGTGAAATTAAATGCTCATATAAGTCATATCTATGGATGGTGAATTGATTTGATAACCCTGTGCTTTCAAGGTTCTGTAAGGAAAAGCTAATGGTGTTGTTTTCTGGGTTACAACTTACAAGTTGTAATTTACAATGCATTGAGAAACCTTTACTGAATACAAACCTAACCTAGTCCAATGGGTCTCTAATTTTCTAGACCAGGGTTTCACCCACTCTCGTACAATTCTATTATGACCAGCACAGGACTAGAATGGCAGATCTTTGGTGGCAAGCTAGCAACACGTCGCCTTTTGTTTGTGTTCATGAATCATATCCTATACTAGTTAGTCCAGGATTCCATTATTTATTCCAATTTTCATTCATTTACTTGGGTCAGAATCATTTGAATCACACTCCTAGTCTCCCACGGTCCACCTAGGTTGCTTAGTCTTCACGCCTCATCATAGGAAGGGGGTTAGGAAAAAAGACAAAGGTTTTTAGAATGGAGGGCTAGGAAGACAGAATGATTGTACAATATGCATATAGTCAACTATAAAAGAAACAAAAGAATTTGTCATACACCTAACTGAAAATTATCATTACATAATTTGTCAAGATTATTATGCGGTAACTCGTGATCCTAAGCTAATTATGGGGGTTGGATGTGTTGGAAATGTTTATGATTTGGAGAGGCTCGTTTACATCATTATACCACCAATGGGCTGCTCCTACAAATATCACTATTACATCTCATGTCCTCACTCACCTTACCTTTCTTACTCGAGTCCTCTTCTTCTTCCTCCTCTTCCTCCCATGGGCTCTCTGATCTGCACCTTGAGTGCTCTCGAAACAAAGAATGATATTTGAAAGTATACAAACACCTTGGGAAAACAATACCCAGATCTCCTTCACCTACGCAGATATATCTATGTTATGTAGAAGCAATTATAAAATGATTTCTTTTGTAATCATATGAAATACACAAACACGCATTCACCTACCTCGGGAAAGTAAACCAACTCATGAGCATTAGGATATTGAGGAATTGAGATGGTGAGGATTACAATCGTATTTTTATAAAAGGAAATGACTACGCAATCTAATTCCTCAATGTCTTTTGTGGTGGACAACTCGCAGGTGACACCTTCATCACATGTAGGAGTAAGAGAAGCAAAGGTAGAAAACTGGGTAGGCTGGATAGAGCTTCCCCGAACTTAAAGAGATTGGGGAAGTTTGTGGGAGAAAAAAATATTATCATGGGTTTACGAGTATAGGACCGCCAGAGGTTAGGACTCAGACACTCAACTCTCCAATTACATGCTTCACTATCTCCCTAATTTATATTTCCTCCAGAATATTTTGCAGACCTAAGCTATCGACTTTGTTGTCGTGAATTTATAGGTATGTACAACATTTTTCACTTGTGTAACATTTCATATGTGGACAAAAGTTAAATGTGTTTCTTGTTGGAGTTCCTTCTGGTGCTATAAATATAAGGGTTGAAAATTTCTCCATCCAAAAGGTTGTTTGAAATTTGTAATGTATTATGTGACCGCACGTCTTCCAGGCTAATTCTTGAATACTCAATAGATGTAACCTTAAAGAAAACAGTATTTAAATGAAATCATACCAAAATAATATATACTTTCATAGGCCAGGACCAGAAATTCGTTTGGCCAGAGGAGTAAGCATAAAGAGCCTCGTATTTGAGTTCCAAATCTGTCAATGTTCTTTATCTGCAATGAATTGTAAACATTAGGTTGAAAGAAAGAAAAATATTTGAATACAAGTGTTTCAATTATTCCAATTTCCTTAATTTAATCCAAATGTTGAAAGGATAAAATATTTAACAACTGAAACTTTAAATGTTGTAGACTCTAACCCATCCATTTTCCTATCAGCCTTCTAATAATGGAAACACAAAGCAAAAATTGTCTACCAATATATCTAAACAAGAGAATCCCTTGACAAGCATTCATGAATGGGGGACTGAGACTGTAATTAGCTACAAAAGAATAATATTTCAACATCCTCGTTGTCACAAACATCCCAAACGTGTGTTTATGATTTGTCTTCCTTGTTGACTATGGTAGACACAAGACACCCAACTTCTAGTGATATTTGTTGGAGAATTTTAAGTTCTTCCTTATAATGGACTAATAAATACTTAACCTTTCCA
>LPNX010815396.1:37550-54928 GCA_001517045.1 Pseudotsuga menziesii | reverse complement strand
ATATATATATATATATATATATATATATATTTTAATTAACTATTTAAAATTCACTATTTTATATAAAAATTGCATATTAAATAAAAGATGAAACAAATCAATCTATGTATGATGGAGTGAGAACTTTGATCTATCTTTATGATAAAGTTAGATGAATTTGGATTTGGTGGGGCATATGCCGTGAAGAGTAATCGTGAAAGTTTATCTTGTAAGATATGTCAATATGCGCCTTATTTATTATATATACGTTGCATAGCTCATAAAGAAGCATTAACAACAAATAATGTTTCGGCTCATTTTCCAAAGATGCAATATATTGATAAATTTGCAAATAGAATTTATTCATGGTTTGGGAAATTTCGTAACATAAATAGAGAACTAAAAGAACTAACGGAAACATTTCAAATCATTAAATTAGAGGTCTTACAAATTCATCAAATTAGGTGGCTTTCTAGAGGAAAGATAATGGAAATACTCGTTAAACTCATGTCTGTTTTGTTAAATAATATGGAGTTAGGGGAGAAACATATGTACGAGTTGGGAACAATATTTCAAGTGAAATTTTGCATCTATTTGCTTGAAGATGTGTTTATTGAGTTAATAATCTCAATCTGAAGTTTTAAGATGATCATGTTGATTTTACCTATATTGGAAACTATATGCTTTGTAAACTGTTTTTTGAAGACATATTTGGGGGAGTTGCAATGCACATATCGTCTTTTTTAACTAGAGCACAATGAATAACTCTTGAGTTTGTAGATAGCTTGGGTATGGTACGTTTACATCCATTGAGGTTTTAAAGTTTACCAAAGATGCAAAGATGAGGGACACTAGATGATTGCAGTCTTTTAAAAAATGTTTTGTGATGATTACAGGTTTTACTTAAATGAGGGTTAATGATGGTGAAAGATGGGGTAGTTAGAGATAGAAACAACCTAAATATCTGGTTTTCCAGGGGTCATGTAGAGGAATGAAACATATATTTATTTGGTCTCTGGAGAAGTGGAATTCTACTTGTTGATAAGGAGGACATCTTTGTATGGTAATCGAATGAGAAGACTAGTAAGGTGACTGCTAAACACACCTATGAAGCTATTTTATTTTCAACATTTAAAGATGGAAATAATTGGTGGTTTACTTCTCTTTGTAAATGAAAAGTGCCACTAAAAATAAAATATTACGCTGGATTGCTTTGGAAACCAAGATACTTAATTGTGATAATTTGTTGAAGAGGGGTGGTTAAATCCCGAGTATTTGCATTTTTGGCAACCGATGTGACTCATAAAATTGATAATTTGTTAATACAATTCCCATTTGCAAATTTGGTAAAGAGGGAGGTTAAACAAATTCGTAACATAGCTTAGAACCAGGACTCTCAATCCCTAATTCTTAATTTCCAAAATTGGATCAAGGGTGCTAAGGCGTGGAAGGAGCTACCCTTTATTATCTACTAGGAAATTTGGAAACTCAAAAATGTTGTAATTTTTAAGGAAAACAAAAGAATGTTAGATGAAAGTTAATGGGGAAATCCATGGGGACGAGGATGATAAACAGGGTAGCCTATAGAACTGTTACAAATCTTTCCAATTGAGTTTTCTTATTGGTTATTTTGATGGGGTCTCTTAAGAAAATGGTTAAAATTTATGCTCGATTGTGCTATAGAAACTAGCATTCACGGTGAAATTCTTTATTTGTGGTAATTTTATATTAAGCTATAACTAAACGAATTGTTCATTTTTAGGTTGTTGGTAATTCTAAAGTGATAATTTGTTGGGACCTCCAAATTGGTCAGCTAATTGTTTGATCCCTCCAAACAATTACTAAACATGAAATTGTAAGTTTTGTATAAATCAATTTAAATTAATTCTTTTATTAATATTTTTAACTTTTTCCACAATCTAAATTATGACTTAGTATCTACTTTTGCATATTTAATCCGGTAATCAAAATATAAGGTAACTCTAAAAAAAAATTAATTCAACAATAAATTTGAAAAGTTAAAAATATTTTTAATATTACATATCATGCAACGAGTAAGCAATAAAAAGTAATCCCGCTTCCATGAGTTTTGATCCCAAGGTTTTATGATAAAAAAAACATGGAATAGGCTTGTATGTAGGTTTTCCAAAGAACAAATCAAGTTTGGTAAGGCTATGCTTGTGAGCATTAGATTGTGGTTATTACAATGTGGTTAGGAGCCATATTTCCATTCAAATGTTGAGTAATCTTTGCCTGATTTCATGTGGTACAAAATAAAAAAGAAAGAACATAAACAGAAATGGACATGTGAAAATTCAGAGTAATTAGGATACAAGAAGGTTTCGAGGAGGAGCCTCCAGAGTCAACAGACTAATTTTATATGCTTGACATGTTTTTGGTGAATGCCCTAAATGAGACGGCTGAAAGGAAAGAAGGGCCCACCCTATTGACTGCTATTGACAACTGTTGCCTTAACTTAGTCACCCTTAAGAGGGCCCCACCCTATTGACTGGTATTGACTACTTGACTTAACATAGTCACCGTGAAGAGACAAACGACTAGACATGGCCTATATTTGTAGAAAGTATACGAAAAAACTTAATTTGCATGCAGAGAAAAGTGCATTCATACCAAGGATCTACGGATCACCCAAAATACACAAAGGAGTCCCATAAGGCCAATTGTAAACACGATAGGTTACTGTCTTGCAAAATTTCTTGCTAAAAACACACCTTCCCCTCACAGTCAACACATCATAAAAAAACTCAACGTCATTTGTTGAACGGATTTATTAGCTAGGATGTGGAGGCTGATGATATTATAGTAACCTTTGACATTGTATCTTTCTACACGAAGATCCCGTTGGATGAAGCAATTGATGTTATAAAAACATCTCCATGTGGAGGCTGATGATATTATAGTAACCTTTGATATTGTATCTTTCTACATGAAGGTCCCGTTGGATGAAGCAATTGATGTTATAAAAACATCACCAACATAGAAAATCTAAAACTACTGAATATATGCCTTAAGTCAACTTATTTCAGTTACAAAGGGAAAATATATGAGCAAATACATGGTGTGGCCATGGGCTTCCCCTTGTCACCACTCGTTGCAAACATCTACATGGAGCATTCTAAAAGGAGGGCCATACACTCTTTCCCATGCACCTTATAAGCATGGAAAATTTACATTGATGATGTCTTCACAAAATGGCATCATAGTAGGGAAAAGCTTGAAGAATTTTTGAAACACATCAACAATCTCTCAGAGCACATCCAATTCACTATTGAAATAGAGGAGAACTATCAACTACCTTTTCTAGATGTATCGCTCAACAAGAAAGGAGATGAGAAGATGGGGTATAAGTATATAGAAAAAGAACTCACACAAATAAATACTTTCATATAAACTCTCGTCACCATCTAGCTCATGAAGTTGGAACCATTCACACCTTTGTTCTCAAAGGCATAAAAATCTGAGACAAATATCACTTGCACAAAGAATTGGAGAATCTCTTAAATATCTTCATAATGAATGGCTACCATGAAAGTCGAAACAAGAGAATAGTAAATAGAGTCCAGAATATAAATCATACAAGAAAAGAAGTAGTGATCCCCAAAATATTAAAGGGACCATTGACAATATTGTGAAAGTTCTCAGGGAAAATGACATTAAAGTAGTCTTCACTCCTCCAAACACCATAAGGAGCATGGTTGATTCAACCAAAGACCCCATGGACCCAAGACAACATAAAGGTGTTTATTCAATTCCATTTTCAAATGACAAAGAGTATACTGGTGAAAGACGTCAATCTTTACAGGTTTGGTTAAAAGAGCATGTATTGGACATAACTAAAAGCTGTGCCGATAGATATGCCCTTGTAGAGAACTATCATGACACTTATCATCACATATGCATAGAAAACACTAAATTAGTTTCCAGAAAAGAACAATACATTAAAAGAAGAACTAGAGAAGCTCTTGAGATACAAAAACGTAACAACACTCTAAATAGGGATGAAGGGTTGAGACTAAACCACACCTGGAGGCCAATCATAAATCAACTCAACCTATGACAAAACAATAGTGGCTAGGGTTTACTTTAAAAATAGTTAGAGAAGGGAGTCAACTTCTCTCCTTTCATTCAAAGATCCCACAATCAATTATTATTAATTAAAAGCATTTCTTCATCTCTTACTCATCCCATCCTGCCATGGTAAACCATGAAGATGGACTCTATTATACGAAGTTTGAAACGTTGGTTCAAAAAATATCAAACGGAGATTTTTGTCACAACAAAAAACTCTCACCTGTGAATAATGGTTTCTCTTACTTCAACAACTAGCAACTTTTTAAGTGGTGTCTATTGAGTCTGTTCGCTGACAAAATCTTCAAAACAAAATGATTGAGAAAATATACAAATTATTCATAGAAAATTTGTAGTGGATTAGTGGGTGTTGATAGATGCACATTTAGTCATAATGAAGAGAATCCAATCCATATTGACTTAGATTGTACACCTTTTCTTGACTCATCTTGATTTAGAACCCAATCCATCTTAACTCTTGTATTCGGGGAAGGCTTTGTGTTAGATAGTGGAAAGAAACAATGACCCACCATGTTGAATGGTATTGACTATTATTGTCATAACTTAGCCACCATGAAGAGAAAAATAACTATTGGACTTAATGTGTTTGCAGACACTAGTAAGTAGAAAGTACACGAAAATAATCTTCAATTGGACTTAATGTGTTTGGAGACACTAGTAAGTAGAAAGTACACAAAAATAATCTTCAATTGAGAATGATAGACAAGAAGAAAACTATTCAACCAAACAAATGCAGAGGACATGTGGCTAATGATAGATGCACACTTAGTAACCATGAAGAGATTCCAATCCATCTTGGATGGATTGTAAAGTTATTGAATGGTGTTGTGAATATAATTTCAAAAAGTGAATGAAATCACACATAAGTGTGGGATATGTTTTCCACATTAAAAGTAATGGAAATTTTCAAGGAAGTATGAAATGAACCCTGACTAACCATCAAACCTTATCTTGTCTAAGATTATTAAGATGGATGATTACCAAAATAGCTCATTGCATCACTCATGTTTTATAAGATAAATAGATAAAATGATTTAAACATGTAATATCCCAAAACAAAGACTATTTATTTTTATTTTATTTTTGTAACTGTTCTATAAGTGTCGAGCCATAAAGATTTAGAACACTTTGATTAATTTTTTTCACTATTTAATGATGTTGAGTAACAAGTTCTGGATCACAACGATTATTGTTTAAAGTTGTGTTGAGCAATGAGCTTTGGAGCACCAAAACTATTATCGAGTTAAGTGTTGAGAAATAAAACTCTGGAGCACTTAGACTCTTTGTGGATAACTGATTTTGAGCTAGGAGCTCTGGAGTATCAAAAACATTTTAATTATTACATTATTTATTTCCTTTATTCTTTCTAAGAGTGACTAGAAATCCCACTTGAATAGGGATGGAGCATGCAAAGAGATCAGAATGGGTGAGTAGCCGATAACTAAAACTATATGATAAGATTAAAACTTATATTTTTTCATAAACTTTGAGAGTTTTTAAATTATTTATAATTAAACTGTGAGAATTTAAAATCAAATAATTAAATAAAGATAGATACAAACTGTTAGTTTAACTAGTGACGAAACATGGTTATTTATTTTAAATGATAGAAGCATCTCTCCTCGTAGAAACTTATAAATAGCAAAGAGAGGACGTTGCAAGGGGAAACAGTCCCTAGTTCACTAGAGGGTTCAATCATAGGTTTATTGAGCACTCAAATTAGCAAAGTGAGATTTTGGTATGTTGAAGGAGGACTCTGAAAAAGGGGAAAGCTATTTACAAGGCTCTACAAAAGGGTGGTAAATGAATCTTCTGACTACTCTACTACTTAGTAAGGAAATATAGCAAAATTTCACCTAATACCTTCTAGTATCTCTAGCATGCTCGGTTAAGCTCAAGGATGACCTGTTGAACAAACTAGTAACAATTCGAGGTATATGGTTGGGTGGAACGTGGCATTTCTTAGATGAGTTGGAATGTAAGAAAAATGAATGATAAGTTATTATGCCTTATTTTCTAATTTATGAATCTATGAATCTCTTCATGTACTTCGAATTTCTACAATATGTAACACCTTATTTGTTCATTATTTTCTAACATAATATTTATATTATGGATAATTAATAATTAGGTTTATCTTGAGTTTTTATATAAATATGTTCATGTATTTCAAGCCTTTATAGGCTAAAGAATTTTATTTCAAGTAGTTAACATCTTTTAAATTCTTTTATTTCGGTATTTATCCACTCATAAATACTAAATACAGAAAAATTAAATATATAACAAATATCATAAATTATTTCTAGCCTAGACAAAAAAAAGCTCTCAATAACCCTAATTAAAAATAAGATTCCAATTTAGATCCCAAAACCAATTCCTAAACTTTAAATAAGTTAATAATAGATATATAATAATAATTATATATTATAAATAGAAATAAACTATATGATAAACAAAGAGTTGAAACCAAACCTAGGATCATTATACTCCATAAAAATATCACATATATGTAGATTACCATACCACATCCCAACAAAGAATTGAAACCAAGCCTAGGATCATTATACTCCATAAAAATATCACATGGATGTAGATTACCATACCACATCCCATACATACGAAATGTAATATATATAAATCACATAATTATTAAAGACAAACAACATTTATAAGTCCTAAATTCCGATCAAAGAATAAACATAAATAAATGTAAGTATTAATAGGATATGGCATTGTGCATGCATAGTCAACCCTCCTTACAAGATGGAAATCGCTCCAAATTTTCCAGCCACTGTATAAAAACATGTCAACTCCTCAATCATATAAAATTAGGTATATGAATTGCAAGAATACATTAATGTTATATCAACTCACACTAAATATTACCTATGTTGTTGGCTTTGAATACGATGGTAGTCCATCAATTTGTAGGAACATGCACTGTATTGCGCTTGGGAGAAAAAACAAGATTAAAATTTAGCTGATTCAGAAAGGGAACATAATTCCCAAATCGCTCTCCCACCACGTAAAAATAAAAACCATGAAGATGCATTCGATGATTCTCGGCAGAGGCTATGTTTGTTCAAAGGATTTAAGTTTCAGATTTATTCATAATAACATAATTAAAGTACCAATACTATTAGATATTGAAAATATCCAATATAAATAAAATATTGAAGTCGGCTTTTTATATATAAAATTTTTAATTAAATATACAACTATATATATAACATTTATATATAGTTAAACATATACAATAATTTTAATGAAATATTGAATATCAACCATTAAATTTTAAACTTAAAAAAAAATTAAACATATTTTTTACAACCAAAATCACTCTTTAAAAAAACAAAAAGATAATGTCGATACTATAAAAGAGAAAACTCTTAGTTCTTAGTAGTTATTAATTATTTTAAAAAGAAAGTAAATAATAATTACCACTATTTACATTCGAATTAATTAATTAATGTTTAAATTACAAGTGTCAGGGTTGACTTTGACTGTGGAATGAGCAATGATGTAAGTGGTTTTGGGCACTTGGTTTTAGTAACCAATAAATCTAGTGTTGCTATTGTTACCACCTAAGTTGTACTTAGTGGTTTTTTATCAAGTGAGCCTGGTGAACCGGACAAGGATAACTTGTTCGGACTTCAGAAGAACTTCAGTCTTGCTTCTGGGAAGCCATGTTGTACTATATCACATGTTCATACCCCATGGGGGAATTGTAATAAATGTTCTAGCATGATAGTGTCTGTAAAAGACTCAGTCTCTTAGGCTTTATTTGTCAATCCGATCAGCCCAGGATTTTTTTCCCTTGGTTATTATTGGTCGTTGAATAAACGACTGATAATTTCTGAGTTTTTCACTCCATACCTCCAAAGTTGGGGTGGTCGGCTTGGCATTTAGGCCTATTGAGGTTATTAGAGTCTATGTGTCAATGTATAAGCATGCTAGACATCATGGTCGAGTCATATGAACATGTCTAAGTACCCCTAGTTTTTTTCAATTTTCAAATTTTTAGTTTTTTCAGTGGTTTTTATTAAAATTTAATTTTTCCAAAACTTAGGCTATTTTCTAATAGTTTAATTGGAAAAATTGATTTTGTAATAAAAGTGGGCCAAATAATCAGTTTTAGTCATGTAGGTGCTCATTTTCACGCTAAGAGCACCATGTAAACCCATGGACCCACTATTTCCTAGTTTTGAGTGATTTTCCATCACTCATGTCAAAAAGCCCCAAAAAATCATTTATTGATTATTTTAATTAATAAATTGATGAATAATGGAGCAAATCCAAAATCATAGATCAATGGATTCTCAGCCGATTTGATTGAAATCAGTTAGATCTGAAGCAAATTCACTAGATTTAACAAATCCTTGACTGAAGGAGGTGATCAAATCAAATCCAGAGTTGATCTTCAACATCCTTTATGGGGAATTTCGCCCTCCCTCTCTCCTCCACATGTTTTTGGCTCATCTGGATGAATTTTGGTGGATGCTTCAGTCAACAGGTTGAGGTGTCAGCTATATTAGGCCCCCGATTGACAGTTGCACTCAGTGAGACTCAGATCTAGCTCATCTAGACACATATTAGGAATTAATGGACTCTCCTTCAGCTGATTTGATGTGTCTCCTTGGTATTTGCACCCCCCCTGGGACGGATCTCCTAATTTTTGTATATATCCAAGCACAGCTCCCTCTTCCAAGCTAGTTCGAGATGGATTGAAGGGATTTCCATTGTAATTGTGTATTGATCATCATTGTTGAAATAAAGAGAATCTTTGGAGGTTCAATGATGGAGTACCTTTCATGTGTGGATTATCATTATCATGCTGCATTCGAGGTGAAACTGCTATTTTTTCAATTTTGTGCACTTAACTGTTGTCTGCCTGAATGGTTATTGAAATCATAAGGGATAGATCATTGTAAGTAAGCTTACTTACTTCTATTTTACTGCATATGTTTGAATGAACTAATACATGTAGGTTAAATAAGATTATTTGCATGCTGTATCATCTACTTCTCATATGTATCTTCAGATTTAATGGTTCTGTTTGCAGGATTTGTTGTGTAGCTTACAGGTTTGCCGTGACTGGAAGATCTATGGTTTAGGTTTGATTCCATTGATTCTCAACATAGATTGCTAATATCGTGGCCCTCGGTGCTTCACTACCAAGTTTCCTCTGCAAATCTGCTTCAACAACAAGCACCTCTCTTCTCCTTTTTCTCCTTTAAAAATCTTAAATTTCCTTCAAACTGGTTACTGTTAAGATTTCTTATTACTCAAATCTGTCTCATTACGAAAATTACACATAGATATAGTTAGTAATATCCCTTCCTAAGTCTAGATCTTAGTTTTTTTTGCATATAAAGTTACATTTTAAGAGATCTAGCTAAAATTACCATATTTGCGCAAGCATTTTAATGAAAATTCATAGCTTGCTGTTAAGGTAGTTTCCTTTGCTATACGTTAAAATTTTACATTCTGCAATAAAAGTGCACATATTATTGGATTTCCAAAAGGCAAGCCAAGATCCCAAGGAAAGCCTACTTTCCTTGGTTCCTATTTTCCCCTTTTAACTAGTTTTCAGCTTACCCTTTTTTTGGTTAAAAGTGAGATGACCCAAAGGTGCTTTCAGAGTGCTTTTGGGCATATTGCAGTCTGATATGCTTGCTAGATTTTAGCAGGTTTGACAAAAAATAAAGGAAGCCGCTGTTTGTAAGTGGCCTCAGGAGCATTCAAATCCCCCCAGGGGTCTCCCATTTGACCAAAACCTTTAATTTTCACACTTTGTAAGCTCTTGATTTCACTTCGTATAAGGATCAAGAGGAATTATATCAATTCTATGATATTGTAACCACTGTTATTAAAAATATTTCTTGAATAGGCTCTTTCGAGCCCATTCCCCATCCCCCCTGGGGGGATTTGTGTCGGTGTCTTTTTTGTTGCTTTTTGCTCATTTCTTTTCAAAATAGCATTAATCTAATCTGCAGGGAAGTATCATTTATTTCATTATCAATTTCATATTCCATATTTTATATTTCAAATTAATCGTAATACTTACCCCATGACTTCCCGATTGACCTGAAAGGGGAAAGAGATTCATGGTAGGACTAATTAGGAAACTAGAATTGTGTATCTATTTTCTTTTTCTATCATTTGTTTTTCAAATATTATAAAATTAACCCCTCCTCGATTCCCCGATTGAGATCCACTTGGATCGAAAGAGGTTCCTGAAGGGTTTTCTTTTAAACAAGAACACCCATTGTAAAATTTACTAAAATTGACAAGACTTCGGTGTGTATGCTCTACGCTTGGCTGTGGTTCGTCCGATCAGTCAAGATATATCAAAAGAACTTGAGTGACTAGTATAATTAGGACTCACTCTCCCAAATTAACAAACCAACAGGTGAAAATCCAACACCTAGATCAAACCATCACGGTGGCAGAATACCCAAAGGAAGCGGAAAATTCTGAAAAGTGACCTTAGGGCGCCGATCTTTGTCACACCCTAATGGGTGCATTATGAACAATAGTCCCAGAGACTCCATTCATCCCACATATTCATTGTGGGTAGCCGTGAAGGTTTAGTTTTGGACATACTCCAAGTACTCTCGGGTATATCTGGAGTCCCCCCTTCGCCTAATTGTAATCAACTCACACCTCAAATTTAACTTAAAACGTACCAAGAGGCAATCGCAAAAAATTCACTCCAAGCACATGCAATTACAGTGATCTTATTTTTTGACTCCATTCTAAGGCACCGGTTATTTTCTTGCTTTATATATATATTATGTCTCAGCATTGTGCTTTTGTGTGTTCATTTTTGGATCTTGCCATCTTTGATTGTCTATAGTTAAATCTCAAACTCCTAAGTAACTCATTCAGTTTAACATCATCAAACTAAGTAATTATCCTTAGTAAATTCATAGGGTCTACTCCCCTTGGCTTCGTTAGGAGTTGAGCCTAAACAGAGGATTCAAGAACAAGGTGACAACCTTGACTCGAGACTTGCCCCCAAGGACACACCGAGTGGCTTGAAGATTTCTGCCACGTGACCCAGGTGTGTGAAAGGAGGCAACAATTTTTGGCACCGTTACCGGGGATAATTTTTTTTATTCCTGAGTACGATTTTTGTTTTCTTCCATTTTTTTTGCTTTGTTTTGATGAATTCTTAGAGTAGATCTTTAATTTTCATCTAGCGACTCCACTGACTTTTTTCCAGTTTTTATTTTTACAAAGAAAAGCAAAAAATAAATTTTGTGAAAATATTTATAAATGCTTATTTTTCTTTTTCACATGGCGACTCCATTGAAGGGATAAAACCCCGTTATCTCATAAACTTGTGAAGTTTTGTTGTGTGTAGATGATCCCATGTGACATGTTAAAACCTTTAAAGCTCATCACTTCACAACTCCACCTTTTTAGTACAAGGTTTAATCACTATATCAAATGAATACTGTTAATTTTTGATATGGATGAATTAAGGAGAAATGTGGTGCCCGGTTAACTGTAATGTTTCGGCCTACCGATTTTTCAAACATCCCGGGTTTTCCTAACTGTTGTAATGGTTTTGAGGATGCATATAACTGGCTTCCAACATTTCATGGAGATTATGGTTACTCGGCTATTTGGCAAGTCAAATATTTCCTTCAGTTGAATGTTGACTTCAATATTCTTCATGAAGACAATATGATGGAAATGTTTTCTAGTACTTTTTCGGGTTAGGCCGGTTGTTGGTTCTATCAAGGCCTTCCTAATAAATGTATAACTTCTTTTCCAAGCTTCCTTTGGATGTTTTTAGAGCAGTGGCATAATAGTAGGGGTAGTAAGAATGGTTTAAAAAAGTTCCTTGAAAAGATCTGTACCTTCTACCTATCTGGGACAGAGTATCACATGGAAACATATGATGGACCCTTTTCCATGATACAAAGTATTGAAGACTTGGAATCACTTCTTGAACATTTAAGTGAAGAGGAGGTTCATGATACTCCCACAAAAAAGCATCCTGGTAGTTATTTAAGAAAGGAAGCAATTAAAAGCATCTTCTTAAAGAATATGAGGTATCTCCCAATGCATAGCAAGATTCTGAGGAAGGGAAAATCCAAGATGATCATATTGAAGAGCTTCAGGAGGAGCCCATAATGGAACACATTGTTGAAGACTCTCCTCATGTCACCATAGCTGAAGACATTGAGGATTTGGTGTCTTCTCAAGTGTGTTGCAATCTTGATACCTTTCCAGAAAGCCCTCTAGAGAAATCCACTGAGCAACACATACCAAGTGATCCCATTGAACATGTCCAAAAGGTTTCCTTGATTGAAGATAATATTGAAGATCCTCTTCATGATATCATAACGAAAGCCTATAAAGAAACCTATGATAATATCAGTACAGTGTGTGGTGACACTAGACCTTGTTCTCCTCATGTTGATAAAGGTTTGGAAAGTCTATTGCCCTGTAACACTTTATCTGAAGAAGATTGTTATGAATACAAGGAAGACATGGATAGGCAGGAGCATGATGCCATGGATGAAGAGTCCCCCACATATGACATGGATGGGAGTGATGACTATTGGAATTTCATGGATAATCCAACTTGCGAAAATCTTATGGAGAATCCCATCCATGATACATCCATTGATGGGAGTGTCTATTCAAAAATTTGTGGAAGTCCAATATACAATACATCCATAGAGGGGAGCACAGATCTGGATGCCTAGGAAAACATTAGTATGGAAAAGGAGCATTCATAATTTTCACGTGATCATTCAAAGTCATACCATGTAGAGCCACACAAGGGTATCAGTAATGAAGACATTGAGAAACAGTATTGTGAAAAGTCAGATGTGATGCAGTCAGTGGAAAGTCAGTCTCAACCATATTTTTCACATATAGAGGTTCCTTATGATTTGGAGCTACTTGGGGCTTGTGTAATGAGTTATCATTCAATAAGCCCCGATAATTAGTATGATGATGTAGTCAGTCTACCTCATTGTTCTAATTGGTATATCAGTCATATCCAGTCATGGATAGAAGTATCCTGCATGAGCACATACAAGTTTGGGAAGAATTTTTATGACATTGTCCATGCCTATGATCTCCCATCCATCCCGCCCATCTTGAATCATCATGCAGGTTTTCATTTTCTAAATAAAGTATCCTTACTTTGGCTGGTAACCAAAGATAAGGAAAATTGTTTTTATGTTAATAAAATGCTTAGGTGGTTACATTGGATTTCTGATTACACTTAACCCTTTTTATATCATGCTTAGAGTAGGAAAATAAGCTCATTGAAAGAGAGCATTTACTTTCGGCATTTATACTTAGCTATAATAAAACTTTGCTTTTTTTAGTTAGTTACATTTATTTTTTTTAAATAAATCAGTGTAATGGTTCATTTGGTTTTTATATAAAGCTTGCGCTACTGAGGTTTTCTTGTCAAGTTGAGATGTTTTTACAGGGTGTACAAACCAGAGACTCTAGTATTCACGTATCCTCTCCTTTCCCTATGACCAGATTGAGCACACGTCCCATAGTTGGAGCCATAATGTTACCACCTAAGTTGTACTTAGTGGTTTTTTATCAAGTGAGCCTGGTGAACTGGACAATGATAACTTGTTCAGACTTTAGAAAACCTTCAGTCTTGCTTCTGGGAAGCTGTGTTGTACTATATCACATGTTCATACCCCATGGGGGAATTGTAATAAATGTTCTAGTATCATAGTGTCTATAAAAGACTCGGTCTCTTAGACTTTATTTGTCAATCCGATCAGCCTAGGGTGTTTTTTCCCTTGGTTATTATTGGTCGTTGAATAAACGACTGATAATTTTTGAGTTTTTCACTCCATACCTCCAAAGTTGGGTGGTCGGCTTGGCATTTAGGCCTATTGAGGTTATTAGAGTCTATGTGTCAATGTATAAGCATGCTAGACATCATGGTCGATTCATATGAACATGTCTAAGTCCCCCTAGTTTTTTTCAATTTTTCAAATTTTTAGTTTTTTCAGTGTTTTTTATTAAAATTTAATTTTTCCAAAACTTAGGCTATTTTTAATAGTTTAATTGGAAAAAATGATTTTGTAATAAAAGTAATAATTATTTTCAGTCATGTAGGTGCTCATTTTCAAGCTAAGAGCACCATGTAAACCCATGGACCCACTATTTCCTAGTTTTGAGTGATTTTCCATCACTCAGGTCAGAAAGCCCCAAAAAATCATTTATTGATTATTTTAATTAATAAATTGATGAATAATGGAGCAAATCCAAAATCATAGATTAGTGGATTCTCAGCCGATTTGATTGAAATCAGTCAGATCTAAAGCAGATTCACTGGATCTGACAAATCCTTGACTGAAGGAGGTGATCAAATCGGATCCAGAGTTGATCTTCACCATCCTTTATGGGAAATTTTGCCCTCCCTCTCTCCTCCACATGTTTTTGGCTCATCTGGATGAATTTTAGAGGATGCTTTAGTCAACAAGTTGAGGTGTCAGTCACATCCGCCCCCCCGATTGACAGTTGCACTTAGTGAGACTCAGATCTGGCTCAGCTAGACACAAATCAAGCATTAATGGACTCTCCTTCAGCTGATTTGATGTGTCTCCTTCGTATTTGCGCCCCCCCCCCTGGGCTGGATCTCCTAATTTTTGTATATATCCAAGCACAGCTCCCTCTTCCAAGCTAGTTAGAGCTGGATTGAAGGGCTTGCCATTGTAATTGTGTATTGATCATAATTGTTGAAATAAAGAGAAGCTTTGGAGGCTCAATTGTGGAGTACCTCTCATGTGTGGATTATCCTTATCATGCTGCATTTGAGGTGAAACTATTATTTTTTCAAATTTTTGCACTTAAATGTTGTCTATCTGAATGGTTATTGAAATCATAAGGGATAGAGCATTGTAAGTAAGATTACTTACTTCTATTTTGCTGCATATGTTTGAATGAGCTAATACCTGTGTGTTAAATAAGATTATTTGCATGCTGTATCATCTACTTCTCATATGTATCTTCAGATTTAATGGTTCTATTTGCAGGATTTGTTGTGTAGCTTATAGGTTTGCCGTGATTGGAAGATCTATGGTCCAGGATTGATTCCATTGATTTCCAACAGAGATTTATAAGATTGTGCCCCTCGGTGCTTCACTACCAAGTTTCCTCTGCAGATCTGCTTCAACAACAAGCACCTCTCTTCCCCTTTTTCTCCTTTAAAAATCTTAAATTTCCTTCAAACTGGTTACTGTTAAGGTTTCTTATTACTAAGATCTGTCTCATTAAGAAAATTACACATAGATATATTTAGTAATATCCCTTCCTAATTCTAGATCTTAGTTTGGTTTTGCATATAAAGTTACATTTTAAGAGATCTAGCTAAAATTACCATATTTTTGCAAGCATTTTAATGAAAATTCGTAGCTTGCTGTTAAGGTAGTTTCCTTTGCTATACGTTAAAATTTCATATTCTGAAATAAAAGTGCACATATTATTGTCTTCCCAAAAGGAAATCCAATATCCCAAGGAAATCCTGCTTTCCTTGGTTCCTGTTTTCCCCTTTTAACTAGTTTTCAGCTTACCCTTTTTTTGGTTAAAAGTGAGCTGAACCAAAGGTGCTTTCAGAGTGCTTTTGGGAATATTTCAGTCTGATATGTTTGCTATTTTTTATCAGGTTTGACAGAAAATAAAGGAAGCTGCTATTCGGAAGTGGCCTCCGGAGCATTCAAATCCCCGAGGAGTCTCCCATTTGACCAAAACCTTTAATTTTCTCACTTTGTAAGCTCTTGATTTCACTTCGTATAAGGATCAAGAGGAATTATATTAGTCCTCTGATATTGTAACCGCTATTAATAAAAATATTTCTTGAATAGGCTCTTTCGAGCCCATTCCCCATCCCCCCTGGGGGGATTTGCGTCGGTGTCCTTTTTGTTGCTTTTTGCTCATTTATTTTCAAACTAGCATTGATCTAATCTGTAGGCTAGTATAATTTATTTCATTATCAATTTCATATTCCATATTTTATATTTCAAGGTAATCATAATACTTACCCCACGACTTCCCGATTGACCCAAAAGGGGAAAGAGATTCGTGGTAGGACTAATTAGGAAACTAGAATTGTGTATCTATTTTATTTTTCTATCATTTGTTTTTCAACTATTATAAAATTAACCCCTCCTTGATTCCCCGATTGAGATCCACTTGGATCGAAAGAGGTTCCTGGAGGGTTTTCTTTTAAACAAGAACACCCATTGTAAAATTTACTAAAATTGACAAGACTCCGGTGTGTATGCTCTACACTTGGCTGTGGTTCATCTGATCGGTCAAGCTGTATCAAAATCACTTGAGTGACTAGTATAATTAGGACTCACTCTCCCAAATTAACAATCCAACAGGTGAAAATCCAACACCTAGATCAAACCATCACGGTGGCAAAATACCCAAAGGAAGCGGGAACCTCTGAAAAGTGACCTTGGGGCGCCGATCTCTGTCACACCCTAACATGTGCATTATGGACAATAGCTCTAGAGACTCCATTCAGCTCACATATTCATTGCGGGTACCCGTGAAGGTTTAGTTTTGGACATACTCCAAGTACTCTGAGGTATATCTAGATTCCCCCCTTCACCTACTTGTAATCAACTCACACCTCGAATTTAACTTAAAACGTACCAAGAGGCAATCGCAAAACATTCACTCCAAGCACATGCAAGTACACTGATCTTATTTTTTGACTCCATTCTAAGGTACTGGTTATTTTCTTGCTTTATATATATATATAGTGTCTGAGCATTGTGTTTTCGTGTGTACAGTTTTGGATCTTTCCATCTTTGATTATCTATAGTTAAATCTCGAACTCCTAAGTAACTCATTCAGTTTAACGTCACCAAACTAAGTAATTATCCTTAGTAACTTAGTAGGGTCTACCCCCCTTGGCTTCATTAGGAGTTGAGCCTAAATGGAGGAGTCAAGAACAAGGTGACAGTCTTGACTCGAGACATGCCCCCAAGGACACACCGAGTGGCTTGAAGATTTTTTCCACGTGGCCCAGGTGTGTGAAAGGTGGCAACAGCTATAATAATTGCATTTTTTTTGGCATATTTTTATTCCTATTAAATTGGATTACTCAGTATGAAATTGAAAGATACTTATTTTATAATGTTTTAATAATTAAAATTTGATATTTTAAAATTAATTCTTAAAATTAACCGGTATTCATATTACATATAGATCGACAAATTGGAATTTGTTCGAAATTTCCGTAGACAAAAAACCAATACTCCAAAATTATGCTA
>LPNX010815396.1:9265-29409 GCA_001517045.1 Pseudotsuga menziesii | reverse complement strand
GGGCGAGGATTAAGGAAAGAAGGATAGGGTGGAGGGGGGTGAGGAGGTGGAGGGGATGGAGAATGGGTGAGGGTGGGTAGGGCTTCATTTTTTCTAATTTTTAATTTTATATACAATTAAAAAAAAATATTTCTTTATTTTTTAAATTTAAGATCCCTTATAAAAAAAATTGAAGTTTTGTATTTTTTTTAATTTCATATATTTGTGTTTTTTTTTCTATTTTTTTTACAACAAAATATTTTTTTTTTAAGTTTTTTCAAAATTTCAATTTTTTTTCAAAACTTTTAAATTTTGAAATGTTTAAACAAATAGGTTTTTTTTTTTAAAATGTGTTGTTTTAAGCAATTTGTGTTTTTATTCTTGAGTTGTTTTAATGTTTTCTTTTCATTTTTTTTTAGGTGAATGTTCTCATCAAAGGAAAGGGGTGCTACTAGGACTCAGCACCTCTTTTTGAGCTGCAGGTTGATTTTGTTTTGTTCACTGCAATGATCATTGCAACGATGTCAATCATGTTGTATTTCTCAATCCTCAATTGGGGGTTGGTTTCTATCAGTTCAATTCAAGGGTCTGCTTAGGGTTTTGATTGCAAGGGAACACAACTTAGTTTTAATAAAATTGTAAATTTAGCATAGAATAAAAGCAGGTGCTACTAATAGCACCACTTTTCAAAATGAAGTTAAAAACAACTACTAAATTTGACCTCCAAAAAAATGAGAACTTATGCGAGTTCTCGTTCTATTGTATATCGTGTTTCCAATGTCCTTTGACTTGAGAAATGTTTCCAAATAATAACGAAGGGGATCTAAATGCACTATATTAGTCCAATAACATTTTTTTTGTTATCTCTCATAAATTTGCTTTTCCCGTGGGAGGAAGATTTCATAGGTAACCTCAAACCAATCTTTAGACCAAATGCTATCCCTTGGTCATATGGTCTTCATTTCTTTCAAGGGGAAAAAATTATTTTTAAGCTCCATTATATACCCCTCATCCCTAATTCCTATGAACATTTAGCATTCCATTTTTAATTTCAAAGCATATAAATCAGGTGTCAACATCTGGCTCCAATAGGGATGCTATCCTCCTTGATAGGTAGCAAAGAAACTACAGACCTTGTGCCTTATCCATTGGGCCACAACCTTCCTCAAACTTGAAAATATAGCTTTGCAATTTCTAAATATTTACACATTTTTTTAATCCTTTCCTAAACCTTAGGACCTTCCCTTTGGGCCTCAAATTTGGAAAAGTTGTCCATGTCTATAACCTAAAATTGCAATAAAAATGTACAGTGATTATATACAATAATTTTTTTCAATCCCTTCATTTAGAATAATGTTTCAAAAGCCTCCCATTCATGGGGCCTCCAACCAACACCTCTCCATTCAAATCATGCAAAAATAAACGCATCATTTCCTCGAAAAGTTGCTACTGTATATGGTCATTTCCATATATAATCAAACTTTTTAGGATCATGTGCATTTCTAACATCCAATTTTAACACAAAATCACCAATTTGGAAATATTCAAGTTTTGTCTTCTTATTAAATACCTTTTTCAGTTTTTTCTTAAAAAGCTTGAGCTTTGTCATATCCTACCTTCCTCAATTGTTGAACCTCTATCAGCTAATTAATTCTCCTTTGAATATCATTAGGCTCTTCCTCTTGATCTTATAGGTAATCTCAAAGAATGCGGAAAAACTACTTCTGTTCCATAAACTTGTTGAAAGGGTGAAGTACCAATTGACTTTCTAGTGCTAATTCTATCATCCCATAAAGTGAATATGAGTTTTTAATGCCAAGCATTTTTGTTATCTGGTAGTAATTTTTTAATAATCTTGACTAGGATTTTATTGGATGATTCAGCGAAACCATTTCCTTGAGGATAATATGTGGTTGAATGGCTCAAATTGGTATGATAGATTTGACAAAATATTACCATGTTTTTGGACATGAAGGCATGAGCATTGTCTATAATAATCCTCTCGAGACAGTCAAATCTAGAAAGGATATTTTCTTCCAAAAAGTTAATAATAAAAACATTTGCATCTCTTCGTGTTGCCACAACTTCAATCCATTTGGTAAAATAGTCAGTTGCAGTTAAGATACACTTATGTTTCCCTGACGAAGTAGGATTTATTTCACCAATAAAATCTAAGCTCTATTGTAGGAAAGGTGCTTCAATAGAAATGGGCTTCAAAGGAAAAGGTAACAATTTTATTCTTCCTTCAAAAATTTGACCGTTGGTGACAAGATGCTATTTCTTTATATAAATAAGAAAACATGGTTGGTAAGTAAAAACCTACCGTCATAATTTTGTTTACAGTCGCTATCCAGTAATAGCGACCCCCACAAACACCTTCATGAAACTCTTTTATAGTGATTTTGGCTTATTTTTCAAGTAAAAAACTAAGAAAAAATCCTCTTGGATCTCTCCAATACAGATATCCATTCATAATACAAAATCTAGCTGCTTTCAATTTTATAGACCTTGCTTTATTTCTACTCAATTCTAATGGATTTTTAAAATTTTGTAAGACATAAACAATATCATTATACCAAGGAGATGAGCTAAAATCTTCAGATACCTATAATTCTGATTCTTGCTATGTTTTTGTCGACATATTAGAAATATAGTTAATATGCAATGAATCACAATTCAATTCAACCATCAATTTACCAAAGCCTATCCTTTGACCAACTTTATGGGTTTGATTTCCAAATCATACTCAAGAGGTAGCGCAATCGATTTTTCTCTTTGACCCTCAAGATCTGGCTATGTTAGTATATCTTTCATTGTATTATTATGAACAAAGGAAATAACATGAGAATGTAATATGTATACTCTAAAATATTTCAAATATTTTATCAGAGCATATGGCTATTTATCCATGATGTTATATTTAATTCATCATATCTTAAGGCTTTACTGAAATAAGCAATCGGATTTTGAAAATCTGCATCATATTTTTGCAGTAATACCCCAACAATTGTGTATTCTGGAGCAAAATAAAATACCAAGAAATACTTTGAAAATTTTGGACGAATTAGAACATGTGCTTTAACTATCACCCTTTTTATGTTATCAAAGGATTTTCTGCTTTCAACTTTCTATTTAATTTAATTTCCTTTTCTTAACATATTAGTGATTGAATTTAAAATTTATGCAAAGTTAGGAACAAATCTCCTCAAAAAATTTACCCTTCCATGAAATGATTGAATTTCTTTCTTGTTCGTTGGAGTACCATTTTTTTGGATCGCAACCACCCTATCAGGGTTAATCTTTATTCCATCTCTAAAAATGATGTATCCAACCAATTTTCCCTCTCTCATAGGAAAGTGGGACTTCTTTGGGTTAAGAGAGATTCCAAAATTTTTGCACTTCAAGAAGACTTTTTCCAGATGTTTCAAATGATTTGCATCAAATTTGGAAAATATTGTTATATCGTCCATATATACAACCACAAACTTGTCCTTTTCTTTTGCAAATGCTATGTATGTTTCCCTATAAAAAGTAGTTCCTACATTCATTAACCCGAAATGCATTTTTGCATCCATGAAAGTTCCCCAAGGTGTAGTAAGAATTCTATTTTCCTAATCCTCTGGTTGAACTTTGATATGATTATAAAATGAAAGTCCATCCAACATCGATATTATTTCTGCTCCAGCTACTGGCTGAAAACTATGGTGCATTTTTGGAAGGAGGTAATTATCTTTCAAGCAAACCTTGTTTATATTTATGAAATCTAGAGACAATCATGTTTCTCCACTTTTCTTTCTTATAGGTACCAAGTTTTCAATCCATTTTGAAAATATCATAGAGAACCAATTATCTTAGCATAGAAAAGTCTTTGAACTTCTTTTTCTATAAGTGGCATCGATGCAATATTTATTCTTCTCAACTTTTGCTTAAAATGCTTCTCATTAGGATTTATTGGAATGGTATGTTGAACTATGGAGGTATCATATTACTTCAAGTCTTCATAATTATAGGAAAAAACATTTCAAAACTTTCTCATCAACTGAACATATTCATCTTTTTTATTTTTGGGATAAAAACTTGGAAAATTTTACCATCTTGGGTTGATGCTCTGTTCCAATGTTGCATTCCTATACTTCATTTCCATTTGGGATCACTCTGGAATTTTTTGCCACATAATTATCATCAAAAATATTTTCTAATGGAATTAATCCTTTAGGAATACAATTATTCTTCAGTTGAATAATTTCTCCTCCCCAATAGTATTAAGAAATTCTTTTGGATCAGGATCCTAGTCATTGACACCATTTTTTTGCTCATCTTTTGAATCATCTTGGTTTTCTCCATCAACTATGGTACCTGCAAAATAATATGTCATCTCCAAAAAAACTTAATCCACTGCTCATCTTCAAATACCTACCAATGTTTTACATTATCCAGTATAGAAGGTCTATGTTTAACCACAATTTCATATTTTCTCTTTCGGTGAACCAAAATATTGAAACTACTAGCAGTGGTAGCTAGAGTATCTGCAATATTTTTTTGTTCTCTTGGAATCAGAAATTGTTCATGCTTACTGAAAATTTTCCAAATAAGTCCCACACTTCGTTTCTCTAGGCCCTCATTTTTGGATGTTTAGTTTGATAGGTAGCATTCACCTGATTGACTATCAACTTTGAATCTCCATATACAGTTATCCTCCTAGCTCCCAAGTCCTTCAAAATATTCAAACCTAATATCAAAGATTCATACTCAGCTTCATTATTTGTGCATTCAAAAGCCAATTTGAAAGAATGAAGCTTCAATTCATTAGTATTAGACTTTATCCACGAACTAGCTCCAACACCTCCTTTGTTGGAAGCTCCATCAAAGTCCATATTCCATAATTCCTTAGAATCTAACTCCTTCTTTAGTTCTTGTTCTTTCTTGGTCATTTGATACCTTCTTTGTCTGAAAACCTGAGGACCCTCTTATTCATCTACTGGAGGACTATACATGTCTATTTTTTCTTGACCAACATCATAATAAAAGATAAAGGAACCTATGTATGTATCAAGGGCCCGAACAGGATAATTTTCTTGCTGATTTTGATTATGACAACATATGCTAATGGATTATCTATGTATAACCTCCTTTCATTACCAAAAACTTGAATGGTAGCATAAGACATATCCATTCGCGACATTCCTTTTAATTTCAAATCCCAATATCTAGATAGCAACATCCCAAATTTGGGTGGAATATATGATACTATCACATCCATATCAATACTCTTGGTTGGGATTTGGTTCAATGATACCACTAAATCGTTGATTAAACCCAAACATCTATACTTTCTAGAGTTGAAAGAAAACATGTCTTTATAGGGTCTCGTGATATCCAAACCTAAGCTTTCAACTACATATTTTGACATAAGATTGTGGGAATCTCCTTAATCCAACATGGTTTATGAAGGATGATGTCATGAATATTAAAACTAACATAGAATGGTGGTGCATCCTCTTCTGTATCTTCAATCTTCGGGCCAAAGACAATAGTTGGAGCATTGTCGTGAAGTTCTAGAGTATTTGGTTGTTGGTAGTCTTATCCTTTTATGATTTTACAAATTTGGATTTTGTATTCATCATTTTTCAAAAGTTCATTTAAAGGGACTGAAATATTGACCTTTGATATTTCATTTTTCAAACTGAAAGATGACTGAAATACTTTTGGTTCCCTAACATTAGTATCTTTCTTTGGATGGTCATTTTTAACAACTTCTTTATTTTTCTGACTAGTTGATGGTTGATCATCGAGATGTTTATTTTCTAACACCTCATTGCCCTTGCTCCTAAGGTTGTACCTTTTATGGAAATCAATTACTGCATTTTGATATTTCTCTAATTGTGTTTCTTCAGGGGACATGTCAGCATGAGATTGTTGGACTTACCAATTATATTCTTCTTTTGTTAGATAGAAATGAGGCTGATATTGTTCCAAATGATATATATGATCTTTAGATGACTCATTTTCTTCATTGGACACATAATTTTCTAGAAAAGGAGGTTTAATTTGTTGATCTCTTCGATTCCTTTGATCTATTTTTCCTTATTTGAGGAATATGAGGTCTCTTATAGTTTGGGTTCTTGATTTGTGGATGTAGTGGTTCTGTAATAATAGGTCTATTTTCTAAAGAAAGTCTGTGTAATTATTTTTCCATTGTTCTCATCATCATATCAAAATTTCCATTCTTAGATTGAGAACTAGAAGACTATCCTTCATCTTTAATTTTATTTTTCTCTATTTATACCTTATGCTTTACTTTATATGATGCCATAAGATTCACTTCAAATTCAATTGCATCTTTCATCACACCCTCAAGATTTGCAGATTTCCTTTCTCTCAAAAATAATACGAAATAACTATCAAAAGAATCAACATAATGAAGTTTCATAGCTCCAACATGGGGGGTTTAATATTAGTTGGGATTTAACTATACAACCTCATAAATCTAGTAGAAAATTCCTAAACAGATTCTGCACTGTTCTTTTAAAAAAATTTATACCGAGTCAAGATCTGTAAAGGGTTTTTCTTATCTGCTCACTTTTCAATAAAAGTTGTTGTGCTGAGAGGTGATTTGCAGCCTAGTATGGGGAAGATCTTGTAACGTTATGTCGGATATAAATAATATTGTTGATTATGAGGAAGATGGGAGAAATATTGTAACTTTATATAACATTATGTTGTCTATAAATATTATTGCTATAAATATTTTTGAAATGTCTATTGATTCCCAAATGTTCAACGTTGTTGACCATAAAAACACTTAAATATTGAATGGAGTAATTGATTCCCCATCTTCAACTGACATTGATTCGAACATCTCCCTCACTTCCCCAATAAGTCTCTCCACACATTCACAATAAGAAAGTGCCTGGCCCATATACATCAATCAATAAAATTAATGAAAAGGTAAAAAATCATTGATCATAAATCATATACATATGAATGAAAAGGAAAAAAGAAATCATTGATCATTTCTACATTCACTATTAGAGAATGGAATATGTATAACAATAAATTAAAAGGTGAAAATAATTACATGATAAGGCGTTGAGAGAGACTGTATGAAATCATCATCCCAAAGGTTGGAATGATGATTGGCTATGCATCTCTGCACACCACCATCCAAATCGGTGGTTGTCAAAGACATGGTGATGGAGGGTGTACAATATTTCCATCGTCAAACTGGTATTCCAAGGGGCTGGGTTGTTCTACGGAGACGCTTAAGCTTAAGCTTATCAGTAGAACTGACCAACGATTTGTGCATGCACGATTTGGAAGGCACCGGTACAATATAAAGAAGAGCCATTCCTCCTGAATATCTTATGAGTAGTGAAATACTGAGGCATCCCAATTGAGTGGACTAAACTCGATGGGTTGATCTTATTGACTGCCCGACTGCTATCAGACATCTTCTCGACTGGAATACTGATTTATCATGTTCTTTATTTTTTATTTTGCAATCGAGGATATCTCATTCTCAACCTTTTTCATTAAGTTCAAATAAAACATAAACTCCACAGAAACCAATTAATCAATTAATTTACACATCAGATCTTTTACTCTACACTCATGCTGTAAAACAAACTTTGATTCTGATCCAAATTTGTAACGTGGATGATCCATACTTTTTTACATCATTATTTTATCTCCATGTTTATGTAAATTGAAGTATATTAACTTTGATGTCTACATGAGCAAGAGCATGATTCAATCTAATGAAAATTAGAATTCCTAAGCAACGGGAAATTTCATGGATGCTTCATGCTTCGTGCTTCATGAAAGGTCAAAATTATGCTTCTTTTATTAGTTTCAAATGGATTGTTTCGAAATTCTAATACGATATAGGTAAAAGTTAAAATCTGAAATTTTACTACATATTGGAAAGGCTAAAACTATTTCAAACATAAACCAAATCGCAATGGAATTATGATCTGCATTGAAGATGTTATTTATTATGTATTTATAAGTTTAGGACTTGAACTTCAATCATTTGTAAGTTCATATCTAATAACAGTAGTAGGAGTTACTCAAAAATAATGAAAAACTATATTCATTCATTTTTATATTTTGGATATTGTAATAATAAAAATATGAAAATTATATATTTTTGGTAACTTAGAAGGTTTTAAAAAAATATGATGTTAGTAAATTTAAAAGGAAATAGTGCTTAGTCATGAAGATGAGTTTTCATTTTGTTTTTCAAATAAAAAAATGTTAGATTATAATTTTGATTAATCAAATATAAAGTAGTTTTTATAGATAATTGTGTGATATTAATATTAGCACAGCCATGACTGTTAAGCAAAGAGTATTTAAATCTTAATAAGATGCATTTAAGAGAACTTTTAACAAATCCTCGGATAAGATTTACCTCGGTGAGGATAGGTTGTTTGCACCTCGAGAGATTCGATCCCTCTCGGTGCTTGATAGAACCTAGGATTTGGATCTACGCTGGTTTCAAACTCATTGAAATTATGTATACTTCCTTCCTTAATCCCCCTGAATGATTTTTTGACTTCTCCAGACAAAATATGTGCTAGTAACCTCATTTTCACATCATCATCACCAACTTTCTCCAAATCTATAAAAAAATCAAACCTGTCTAGATGTTGTTGTGTAGTGATATTCCCTTCCCCATCAAATAGAACAATTCTCTGAGCATAATTATGAGGAAGGTCAGGTAATTGAGCTAGTAGGGTAAGTGGAGAAAATATAACAGCCATGGTTCTAGGAGGTATCTTAGGAAGGCTTTGAACTTGTGGAGTTACTGTGACTATTTGAGAAGAAATGTTGGCTTTGGATATTTTAGGATTTTTTCCTTTGTTTTTTGTTTTACTACAAGAATCCGAAGGATGGGTCCCTCCATAAGTTTATAAATTTTCCCACAAAGAATCTAATAAATAGGATAGAAATTTGTGTTCATCAAAATCTATTGTATCGTGTTTTGTTTCAGACTTTGTTCTTAGAAACAAATGTTTAAACTTGAACTCACACAAAGTGCTTTCAAGGCTAATAATTTCTCCTTTTGGTAAAGAAAGAGATTTTTGAATTTGGGATGTAGCTACTTGTGACTTTCCTTCTTCCCTTTTCTTAGAATTCTTTTTGGATCTTGAACAATCTGTTGTGGATTAGGATCTAGATTCTCTCTCATATATATTCTTCTTGAAGTCAAGTTTCCTCCTGTGGAATCAACTATCTTGAACAAATATTGAAAACTTTGAAGTAGCCAGAAAAAAAAATCAACCAAATTTATAGTCTAACTTTTGTTTTCTTGCACACATCAAATTTGAATCTTTATCGTTCTGTTTGAGGGAAAAATATATTTTTTGTTCCCCGACAATGGCGCCAAAATGTTATCTCTGAGAAATTTCCTTTGCCAGCGGGAGGAATATTTCAGAGGTAACCTCAAACCAATATTTAGTCCAAAATCTAGCCCTTGGTCATAAAATAAGGTCATATGGCCTTTATTTCTTTTAAGGATAAAAGGGTGAGGGTTAGAGGTAGTTGGATGAGTTGGGGAGTGAGAGAGAGTGGAGAAGGGGTTTGAAAGAAGTACGGGGGATGGGGGGTGTTAGTGGTAAGGGGAGACATAGGCATGTGTGTGTGTGTGTGAGAGAGAGAGAGATAGGGTTGGGGAATATATAGGGGGGTGTGGTTTAGGTGTATTTGGATGAGTTGGGGAGTGAGACAGAGTGGAGGAGGGTGGGTGTTAGTTTTAGTGAGAGACAAAGGGATGCGTGTGTGTGTGTGTGTGTGTGAGAGAGAGAGAGAGGGTTGGGGAATAGTTATGGGGGTGGTGGTTAGGTGTAGTTATATGAGTTGGAGAGTGAGAGAGACTGGAGGAGGGAGGGTGTTAGTGGTAGGAGGAAATAGGTAAACAAAGGGATTTGTGTGTGTGTGTGTGTGTGTGTGTGTGAGAGAGAGAGAGAGAGAGAGAGAGAGAGGGTTGTGGAATAGATAGGGGGTGGGGGATAAGTGAAGTAGATGAGTTGGAGAGTGAGAGAGAGTGGAGAGAGAGAGGTTCCAGGTGTTATGAGTGAGAGAAACATGTTGGGGGGATGTCTTTGTGTGAGAGAGAGGAAGAGAGATAGAAAGAGGAAGGGAGGTTTAATGGTTTTGAGAAAGTGGGGGGGGCGGTGTTGGAGGATGCTAAGTGATTAGATATATAATAATATGGGGGTGTTTAAGATTTAGAGGTATAGAAAAAGGGTTAGGAGTTTAGGGGTGGGGTGGATGGGACATATAGGTGTTAGTGGTAAGGGGAAACATAGTTGTGTGTGTGTGTGTGTGTGTGTGTGTGTGTGTGTGTGAGAGAGAGAGAGAGAGAGAATGAATGGAGTGGTGGTGTATTAGGGAGAGAGAGGAGGTAGGTTAGTAAGACTTAGGGAGAAGAGGGGGGTGCGGGGGACATAAAATAATAAAAGTATTGTTATAATTGGAAATGTAGTAAAATTTAAATTTATAGGATTACATAATATGCACGCGTTATACTCTTACAAAACATGCACGCATTTTACACTAATATAATGTGCGGATACTTATCATTGGCAGGAACATTGTTAGTGATTCGTCCATAACTCTTTCATTTCTCAACCATTTTGAAAAAAAAACTTGTATGTTGCACTAAAGAACACCAACCTCTACATGCTATAAAAAAACCATTTCCAAATAATTGCATTAAGACATTCAAATATTGCACCCACAACTGGCAATACCGTTTTCGAGGTTTGATCACTTAGATAATTAAAAAATATTATTTTTATTATTGGAAAAATAGTTGTGCACTAGTACTATCTATTCTCTATATGTCTACCAGTAAGTTTATTCCATCATTTAGTCACTCAAAGTTTGCACCCACAAAAACATATATGTTATAATTTGTCCCAAAAATAAAAAGTGCCCATTAAAAAAAGATCTAACTTTATATAGTTAAGAACATTTTCAATAGAAAAAAATTATATATTTGGAAACGCCATTCAATTTCATACATTTCAATTTTTTTACTCATCGCAAGGTAAGTGTCTCAAAATATCCATGTAAGTTGATGGATGCCTGTTTTTTCTGTTTTCTATTGCATATAACGTGTCAAAAAATATATTCATTAGCTTGCACACACCCATCTCCCTCAATATGCATATCATTAGAGAAATTATAATCCTCAATATACCTTAAACTATACTTTGTATTATTTCTTTCTTCGGGTTCAATATTAGGGTCCCCATTTTCAAGTATATTGTCACTTTTTAGCAAAGAGTCTACTATAGTTAAACATTTCTTGGAATTTTTACCTTGATACCCACAAGACCCTACCATTATATTTTCCTCCTTATTCTAATAAGGTGTCTTAGATAGATCGGATCCTTTCCCCAATTTACCATTCCTTTTAGGAGAATTTTTTAAAGGACTATCCACTTTCTTAGCAACAACATTTTCTTGGAGATATTATTGTAGCTTCCTTCTTTTCATCTTTTACAAGGGGCTCCTTTTATTTGGGATTGCTTTCTGATTCTTCAACATGACCTTGAAATTATTTGATAATTCTAAAGGGGCTTTGTTTCCAACCTTCTTTTCTTTTGTTTGTTCTTCTTCTAGGGCTTTGGGATTTTCTTGGAGTCATTGGCCATTCAACTTCCGAACCATCTTCTTATTCTTCCATAGGGAATCTTTCCAAACACGTCCAACCTTAAAACAAGTTAAGTACCAAAAGGATAATTTCCAAAATTCTTAGCGTTTGATGAAATTCCATGTACCTCAAATTATTCATCTCTTATGGACCCCATTCCGAAGGCCCATTTTACCATTTTACCCAGGGTACCGCTTTTCTCCTCTTATGACAGAGCAGTTTAGGTTAGAACCACTTATGAACCAAGTGCCATAGGCGGTGGCACCACTTATGGTAAACAAGATACAGGCGGTGCGAACAAGGTACCGCTCATGGTTAACGAGGAAAGAACGGTGTTGAGTATTTTTATGTAAGATTGACAAACAACATGGGTTTCCACCCGAGATGCTAGGATTAAGGGAAAATATGTAAGTTAAGGGTCTTATCACGTGGTGGTGACAGGATTTGGGTATAACATACCCTTCTACTCTTCTACAACTCGTGTCTAAATTTTTGAAAGAAACATTGGGCATGTGTTTTGCAAAGGTAAAAGATGCACACATTTTTTAATGACATCAATTTTTTTAGGTAGGAAAAGAAAATTTAAATTTAAAAGTAATGGGCTCACGTTACTTACCAACTTAACCGATCCTCCTCCCATATTCGTGTGTTGTCCCTCTTCCTATGTGTCTACTTCAGAGTTAGGTTCGATTTGACCAAACCTATGCTATGGAATATGCTTTAAACTATAGTTAATTGGACATTTCATCCATTTTTTCAATATGCATGTGTTTTACCACTCATTATAGTAAGCTACACACAATCGTTTTTCATGAAATTGAGACATAGATAGCATTTTTTCGTATAGATCCCAAACATGTAATTTATTTAAAAAATACTATTTTTTCTAATTTTCATGTTTCATTAGTCCTTAACTCAAAAATATATTATTAGTGTTTTTTCTATAGCTTTTTCATTTCTCAAGCATTTAAAAAAAATTATGAGGCATTTTTTTTTCCAAAAGAAAAAAAGTTGATTTTTATTAATCAAAATCTACATACTAAATATAGTATGTAATCTATTCCTGCTATATGCATATTTACGTCTGGTCTTACATCTATTCTGATGTAGATTCTCCTCCCTTTTGGGATCTTAAAAAAAACAAGACTAGTCTTGATAGACATGTAAGACTATTGGCAGAAAATGACCATGTAAGGAAGCTTAAGACAAAAACTGTTTTCCAACCTTCGAGCTGAATATAAACTGATAAAGAGTTGTGTTTGACCTATAAGGTCTACTACATGGTGCTTGAGCACTATCCAAAAATAATAAATTGTATTTATGATTTAGTGTGGCAAAATTATAAAAGGCCCATGTGGGTATTCCGAGGCCTCTGAGTCCTTTATCTCCAAAATTTTCCATTCGCCCCATTGCAAACTCAGTCCTGCCTTTGAAAGTTTGTCCACATCCTCATTTCGCTCCCTGTAAACATGTTTGAAAGAGATTGATTCAAAGAAAGAGAGAGATTTGGTTGTCTCTTCATATAAATCCTCTACAGTAGCAATTATGCATTTATGAGTCTTGTTTAGCCAATTAATGACCATCATTGAATCCCCAAAGACTTGTAGCTTTCTGCAGTTTCTTTCACATGCAAAACAAAGGAGAATTTTTAAATTCATAAGCTCTATGTAGTTATTGGTTTTGGCTCCCAACCCCAAGGAGATTTGGAAGTAGTGGTTTTGGTTGAGATATAAGCATGCTCCTTCCCCACATGTCAAGTCCTGGGAGGCTCCATCAAAAAAATCCCAAGGGGTGTTTCTGTTCAATTTCTCAGGGACAATAATTCTTGGGGAGCGTGTGCTCCTTGCTTGAGGAAAGTAAGAAATTATGTCCAATCCCCTCCTTGCTACTTCTTCTGGAGAGCTGACTTTTTCGAGAAATATGACCTTGTTTCGATCCAACCACATGCCCCAAAATGTGGATAAGTGGGAGGGCTTTGAGATGAGTTGTTTTGGGGGATGAGGACTAGTCCTTCCATGCCTCGTCCACTGTGATGCCTTTCCATGGGAAATTTGATGAAGTGAAGGACTTGGAGTGCTCCCAAACTTGTTTGGAAAAAGCATAGTGAAGGAAAAGATGATTTGAGTTTTCCTCATCGTTCTTGTAAATGCTGCACCACCCAGGTCTTGCGAACTGTCTTTTCTGAAGATGCTCCAATGTTGGGATTTTGTTTGAAAGGATGCACCAAGTAAAGATTTTTTCCTTTAGTGAGCATTTGATCTTCCAAATCCCTTTCTGCCACCATTTTTTATTCGCTTGGAAGAGATGAGAATAGAGTTGTTGATATCCAATCTTTGGGATGTATTTCCCAAGTTGTGCTTTCTCCCAAATAAACTCGTCTTCTCTGTTAGTAATCTGGATGTGAGAAGATTGCAAGGATAGAGTGCACTGATCCCAAAGGTTTTCCCATTGCTTTGGAAGCTCCAGGTCTTGACTCTTCCTCCAACCTTGATACCAAATGTTGGTTGAGATAGGGTTTGCTATTTGATTTAAGTGGTAGCACCCCTTTTGATGAATTAGTTGAATTAATGGTTGGGGAAGGATGTGTTTTTTAGCACTACCTGGCTAGGGGTCTGCCCCTATTCTGACTTTTGTGTCATCCCCTACCTTCTAGACCAGACCTTCTGATATAAGTGAGAAAAAATTGCATAAGGCTTTCCAGATGATGGATCGATTTGGAGGTTCCTTAGATCCCATATCCCTGATCCAATCTAAAATCAGGGTTGGGGAGATGTATTTGTGGATAATGACTTCTGTCCATAGAATCTAGGTTTAAATGAGCCTCCATCCTAATTTTTCTACCAAATCTTTTGCAAAGAAATAAGTATTATTTATGCCCCAGTCTCCCAATGCTTTTGGTCTTGCAATTTGATCCCATTTAACCTAGGGAAGAAACTTTTGATCTTTTTTCCCTAACCATAGAAAAGATCAGAATATTCTTCTATATTTGTTCAAGATTGATTTAGGGAATCCATGCCAATGCCATCCAGTAGACTGGGATTGCTTCCAATACGGATTTGATCAAAACTAATCTGCCAGCTCTTGAGAGCCATCTATTGCACCAATTGTTGATTCTAGAATCCATTTTCTCAAGCAACTAGTTCCAGTCGTCTTTTTTGTAGCATTTTGGTTTAAGTCTGAATCCCAAATATTTTATTCCATCATCTAGGGATAACTGTTGATATGGGAATAAATCTTGAAAAGATCTCTACATTTCCTCTTCCAAGTTTATTGTTGTAAAGGAGGATTTCTGTAGGTTTATTTTCATTCCTGTAGCTTTGCAAAAAAGGGTTAGGATTTCTGAAAGCCTTTCTACCTCTCTTTTTGATTCCTTCCAAAAAATGAGGATGTCGTCAACAAATAGTAAATGTGTTATGGTCGTGTTTGTGGTAATTTTGAGACCTTCAAATAGCCCTCTTCTTTTTGCATCCAGAATAGCTCTACTCAACCCTTCCGCAACTAGTAGGAAGAGCAGAGGGGATAGTGGACATCCTTTTCTCAGACCCCTTTCAGCATGGAAGAATTGGGAAGTTGCTCCATTTATGAGGACTACAAAGGAGGCAATTGTGATGCATGCAAAAATCCTTTTTATGAAGGGGTGGTTGAAGCCTGGATGGGTGAGTAGGAGCCTGATATAGATCCAACTTACTTTGTCAAAGTCCTTTAAATATCGATTTTTAGGATTTCCCCCTTTGATTTTTTTGTTTTGGCGCTGTGGAGACCCTCCTGGGAAACCCCTATGGCTTCGTGGATTTGTCGTTCCTCCAGAAATCCAAACTGTTCCTTGGAAATAATTTTTGGAAGGACCTTTCAAAATCTCTGTGCAATAATATTTGTGACCACCTTTTAGGTTATGTTGCACAGGGATATAGGCCTATAGTCCTCCAAGCTTTCTGGTGAGTCCTTTTTTGGAATTAGGATTAGTAAAGTTGAATTCAGTGGAAGATGGAGGAGACCATTTTTTCTTGTTTCCTCTACCAGATGTAATAAGTCTGGACCTATGGAGTCATATCCAGCTAGGAAGAATTCTACTATCCACCCATCAAGCTCAGGGCTTTTATGTTTTTGAAAGCTGTGAAGGGTTGTTTTTACCTCCTCCTTTGAGACTTCTTCCATTAGCTCCATGTTGTCTTCCTCATTGATGCTTTCAGGGAAATACTGATAAATTCGAATTACTTCAACTATTGTTGTTTGTTGACCTTCTTTGAATATGTTTTCAAAGTATTTCTTCCCTGTTTCAGCTAAGTATTCAAAGGTGTTTGCTGTCTCATTGTTTTCATTATTTATCTCCCAGATCATTTTTTGTTGCTTCCTACCCTTTATAAATGCCTAGAAGTATTTTGTATTGTCATCTCCACATTCCATCTAGATTGCTCTATTTTTTAATCTCAATACCTCCCTTCTTTCTATTAAAAGTTTGGTTCTTTAATATTCTATAGAATAGAGTTTTTCTCTATCATCATTGGAAAGGAAGCCTCCCCCTTCTTTGTTTTGGAGCTCCTTCAAATCCTGCTCAATTTGGATGATGTGTTGTTCATCCTGAAGCTTCTTATTTGCTACCCATTCCTTAAGAAGTTTTTTTATTCTGAGTAGGTTTTGGGTGAAATGAATGGCAGCCCTAGTTCCATGGTCTTCCTGATAGGGGATCCAATTTGAATGAATTAGTTTCACTACCTCTATATTCTTAAGCCATGACGAACAAAGCTCGAATGGGATTGCCGGTTTTTTTGGTTGTTTTCAGATTTCCAAGCAGATGGGTAGGTGATCTGAGACCATTCTTGAGTCCACCCATTGCTTGAACATAAAATATTCCTCCAGCAGATCTTCTAACATCAAGAATCTATCTAGTCTCTTTTCTACTCTCTCTTCTCCCATTCATTTGTTTGACCAGGATGGTTTTAGGGGCTACGGATCGAGATCAATTAGTTTGGAATCCATCAGGAGGTTGTTGGAATAGGGGGATGAAGGATCTGTTCATGCTTTTTTTCCCCGGACTTCATGGGATCCTAGAGTGATGTTGAGATCCCCCCCTATAATCAAATTTGTTTCTTTTAAAAACCCAGCTTTTTTGAAAGAGTCCCAGAAATCTGTTCTATTTGAGTAAGGCCCGTAGATGTTAACAAAAGTTAGGGTTGTGTTTGTCTTTGCCCAACATAGCTGGGTTCCTATCCCGAAGGGGGATCCCCAGGAGTTTGTACATCGAATGCTTGATTTCTTCCAGCCAATTGCTAAACCTCCTGAGTGACCGATTTCACTTTGTGCTATGAAAGAGTAGAGCAATAGAAGTGAGGACAACAATAGTTCTACTTCCAGCTCTGGTCCCATGGTTTCTTATAGAAGGATGACTTCTGGTGAAAGAACCTCCATCATCCTTTTTAGGGCAATATTTTTTTAGATACTTGCCAGACCCCTACAATTTAGAGAGAGAAATTTTGTTTTGGCACCCCATCTGGGGTTCGCACTGCTCTAAGCAACCAAAATAAGTTTGTTTTTCTTCCACTTGCCTAGTCTCTGAGAGCCTTTCTCTGTGCCATGGAGAGGTGTGAAGGTCTTCCCCTTCCTTTTCCTTTGGAGGTGATATTAGGGTTTACCCCTAGCCCTTTAGCAGGGAATCTTGGGTTCATAGAGATTGGAACATCTCTTGATCGAAGGTGGAAATGGATAGAAGAGGATTGGTTCGACGAGTAAGTTTTTGTGAGGGGCGGGGGGGGGGATGAGGAGTATTTTTTAGTGGGGACGGGACCGTTCATTAGGGGAGAAAGAAAATTTTTGTCCTCATTTAAAGATAAAACATTCATATGATTTCTAAGTGAAGAAGTACTCATACCCGGTAAGGAAGGAAAACTCAAACGAGGCTCCAACTGTTGAATAGGTCCTTCATCTACTACTGCATCCATTCCTTATGATTGATCCAATGGTTGATCTGTGGCTTCTTTCACGTGATTTTCTTCAACCAAGACTGGATTCGAGTCGATTTCCTTTGAGATAGAGGCCCCTAATTGTCTAACCCACTTTTTTCTTCCAAATGGTGATGGAACATAGTTTAGGAAATTCTTTGCCAAGTGTCTTGTTTCATGACATTTGTGGCATCTAAAAGGGAGCCCCTCATAGTCCAAAAACTATTTTTTTGTCTTAGATTGCCAAATTAAATTAAAATTTTCCCAGAGGCTAGTTCTATGTTCAAAGAAACTAAGATCCTAGCTCCCATCCTGACTTTCGTCTGTTGATAAGAATGGTCCGCCTCTATGAAGGTCCCCAACTCCTTTCTAATGTCACTAAGCAATGTTAGGTTCCAGAATTCCCAGGGTAGACCTGGAAGGTGAACCCAGACTAGAATTGTGTCCAATCTCTCAGTATCCGCATCGAACAAGGGCAACCACCTCTTTGGCTGAAAAATGGGTTTTCCCATATGCCCATAATTTCCTGAGGATGAGGTTTGCATCCTACCTACAGCTGAAGTGAAATCCAAACCATCCCTTTGCTAGCGGTGTGATTTTCAGGCCTTCACCTTGAAACCCTATCCAATTGGTCTTGACCCATTCTTCCATTTTTCCCTAAGTAGGGTTTCACCCTCTGATTTTCCTAACTAGGGCCAATCCGTACATCTCCTGGGATTCCTCCATAGACACACCAACTCCATAGATTAGGTTAAACACTCCTTCGAAAGGATTAGACAGTGGTTTTTCTATTTTTTGGAACTGGGTAGGGTTTCCTCTAAACTTCTATAAGAGGGAGTACCTTCACTTTCGGAGATGCGGTTTCTATTTGGGCTACTCAGGAGGCCATCCAATGGTTCATAGGCCTACTCTTCATCTCCTGTAGATGTTGTCTATGCCACTAAGGGGTCGCTCCCTCTGTTCAAGTCACCATCCGGCTGTGAGTGTTGTGGCTCTGCTTGAATTGGATCATTGATGAGGATTGCTGCATTGGAACCCTGACGGGGTTGCCTTGTAGAGAATAGTGAGTATGGGGCTCCTCCTAGTGTAGGATTTAGCAGTCATGTTGCGAAAAACCCTAGTAATCCCTCCTCAGGCAGCGAGTCCGGCACCCTTGCCTCAGTTCCAGCTGGAAGGTTTTCTAGGGTGTTATGGACTGTTTTCGGTGATGGGATTCTGGTGATTTATGGAAATGAGAAAATTTTGAACCCTTTCCATGGGTGATCTAAGTAGTCCACCATGTCTACCAATAACCCTGCTCCTGGCTCCATAGCGATCATGACCGTTTCCTTCCCGTTCCAAGTTCCGGCAAAAAACACCTACTGTTCCTTCCGCATCTATATATATATATATACTTATTTATTTATTTATATAATTCTTTTTCCTCCGTGGAGCCCCCATGGGCTCCCACATTAATCTTGCCGCATGAATTCCCCGCGGGTTGGCATTCACTGCAGACCCTCACTTTATCCCCCCCAAAATTATGATTCATTGTAGAAACTAACCTCTATATTCTATAAAAATACCATTTATAAGCATTGCATTAAGGCATTCAAAAGCGGGTCCCACACTTACCTATTGTTTTCAAGGTTTGGTCTCTTAGATAATTAAAAAAATAAACATTACTAAATTTATTTTGGAAAAATAGTGTCATTCTAGTACTAGTTGCTCTCTATATGTCTACCAATTTTTGTAGGTTCATTCCATCAATTAGGCACTCAAAGGTGGGGCTCACAAAGACATATACGTTATCATTTTCCAAAAAAAAAATGTAACTGCTAAAAAAAATATGAAGCTTGGGAAACATCATTCAATTTCCTATATTTCATCTTTTTTACTAAAAATAAGATTGATTGTTTATCTCAAAATATCCCTCTAAGTTGAGTGGTGCTTGTTTTTTTAACCCTTATGAACACCAACCCTAAAATAGGTCTATATTTAAGGAAATTAGTACTTAGGTTGTCTTTTAAAATTTAAAATATTTATATATACGTTCCTTAGCATTGTTTGTTTATAATGATTAATTTTTATTTATTAATCTATTTTTCTATATATAAATATATTTATTCTTATAGGATTTTATATCTTAGAATTTTTGGATGGAATGCCATCTATGCTTTTCATAGATTGTAGGAGAAGGTGACATGTATACTATCGTGATTGATTCTATGGTCATCATTCATGTGATAAATGCACTTATTGGTGAGAACAAGTAACATTTGTGACACTTAACTTGTGGTCTATCAATAGTCACTGACTAGAAGATAAGTACTTATAAATCAAATACATCTAACATATGTATGCCATAACTAAATACTTTTATAATTTTAAGCAATAAATCTATCACATATCCAATGTATCAAATTTCTTTAAATGCAAACTAGTTTCGGAATATAATCATTTAATACCTTCAAAATAAATCCATACTAATTTAAATACTCTCATTTATATTCATTTATATAAATATGCATAAGTACTATATATATCTCAATAAAACTAGAATAATTATAAAAATAAAATAAAAT
>LPNX010815393.1:249956-298384 GCA_001517045.1 Pseudotsuga menziesii | reverse complement strand
GCATCAACCATTTTTGAAATGGGGGTAAAAATAGCTACTAAAATTAGGAGAGAGAAAAACGAGAACTGTGTCGAGTTCTCGTTTCATAGTATAAGTGGTTCCATGGGAAGGGTTCAATTCATGTTTTGAAGGTATCTAAATGCTCTGTTCTTGCAGAAATTCACATCTAGCCTTATTGGATTCATTGAAGGCCATAGTTGGCCCTGGTGATGCGACGCATAGGCGCGAGCGATTAGGAATCCACGACACCGTGCGAGAGGAGAATGTGGAGGAGGAGATAATGGGTTAATGCATGGCTAGATCAAATTGCGCATAAGAAGGAAGACATTCCAGACACTAATTCGATAAAAAAAATTGATCGTCGAAGAGAAATATTTATGGTTTTCTGCTTCGACATGTCAAGTTTGTTGCTTCTACTCTGGTTAACCGTGACTGTGGTTTTTAAGCATGAGGTATGCTTCTATATTAAATTTCTTATTGACATTTTTTTGCAAATTTATTAGTTCTACAATGTTGTTCCACCCCTATGGGTCGAACCAATTTCACCTGTAGTTCCACCGAACTTTGAGGTTGGATATACAACTTACATGTCATCATTTGCATATGCGTGATCATTGGTTTAGCTAGTTGGTGCCAATCTGTGGCTTCTCGAGTAATTGGTGGAGTCTAAAAATGTTTAACCATGCTTGAAGGTTCTTAGGGGATTCACAGAAATAAACATTTTTTGTCATTTGTCATTTCTTAGCATCAATTCCATTTGGAGGTTGGGGCAAAATAAGGAAATTCCACTCTATTCAACTCCTCGTGATCACTGGTTGCATGCCTTTCTATGCTTATATTGACAAAGTGAAGGGAACTTTGTAGGGTTTTCCTGTGGCCAATCACTTAACATGTGCTTCAGGTGCTCCACCTCCCAAGGCTAAACTTGATGATCCTTAAATTGTCCTCTGGTCAAACTTGGATTTGACTATCAAATTGCACATAAATATTTATGCAATCATTCCAAGATCCCTTTACTCTGAAGTTTGCAACTTAAAAAATTGTTTAAAATCCTGGTGTGTAATAGGGGAATTTAGTATTATTTTTTCATAGAAGTGAAGATTGCATCGGCCTTCTGTATTCCATCCATCTGTCAAGTTATGGTTACTACAAACCTTATATATTTAAATAAATTACTTCATATGTTTTTGCAAGATGTAATTCCCATAAAAATCTCAGCATAGATAGTCTTTAATAACTGTACGAAAATGCATGCATTCTAGTTAATTTTTCTTGAATTATCCTAACATCATCACTTCATAGAATACATTGTAGAACATAGAGTAACGCAAATAAAACCTGTAATTTAAGTAAAAATGGTAAAGTTTCCTCTAGAAACACTTTTCTTGATAAATGCCAGAAAAAGAATTGGGATGCAGTAATCTGATTCAGAACAATATTACCAAATATGGCTTTGTAAATTCACTCCTAGACATTTATCCAAAAGTGAGAAAACACACCTATTCATGAGATCATGACCGAAGAGAATATTATCTACTTTTACTTTTAAAATAATTTCAGTGTAATCACCATGTCATCAAAACATGAATAAACCAGAAATCAAAATCCAAACACTTGTTCCCATAAAACATTACTGGTTTGGTCCTAACTGAAAGGTTACTTTACTGGGTTTATTAAGGCCTTACTGGGAAGAACCTTACTACCTGAAAGGACCCTACATAGTACATAGATTTTGTGTAAGGCCTTGAGGATACGGTGTCAATTCATGCTGGGTTATGGATATTTTGATAAGAAATAGCACTAAATATGATTTTTTCACCATCCATCATGCAAAAGTAGATTGACTTATTGCTCAACTATTTATTTTTATCATCCAAACCCCTAGGATAGCTCAAAGTTTCTAAGCAATTGTATATTCCCACCCAACAAACCCTCGAATAATGAAGCGTTGATCCTTTGTTGGTTCATGCACCAAAATATTTGCTAATCTAGAAGCTGGCATTCGGGAGCAGGTCCTAGGGTTGATGTGATAGCATCCTCCCACACTCCAGTACTAACATCACTGATGGTTTCAGTGTTATTCCTTATGGATCATATTTTCCTTGAAATTTTTATCTATGGGATGTTTCATTCTATCTTACTACCATGGCATATCCATATGTTGGTATTTGGTTTCACATTAATACCCCCCTTGCCCCTTCCTGCACTGGTCACCCCAACCAACCAGCCAGTAATGTCCTAATCAACCCTTCCAATTCTATGTTTAGGTAAGGCCCCTAATTTGTTTAGCTGTTAAAGATATCTTGCAATGCCAGTCCTTAACTGTTTAATTTTTTTATATAATGCACTATTTAAGTTCTATATCTGTATTCCAACAAAACAAGATGACTCCTGAAATTTTTTATAGGCATGTAATCCATGCCTGTTGTTTTATGCCATTAAAAAAACGGTGTTTGATTGTCAGCTTTGCTTCGTCAAATTGAATATTTTCATGTTATAATAGATTTGGTATTGTTGTTGTCAGGGATGGACCCTTTTTGAGATTGTCAGATATGCATTCGTGCATAATTGGATTGCTTATGAAGAGACCTTGAAACCAAACTTTGTTTTGGAAAAAATGGTGATAAGAAGGGTTGTTTATTCCTTGGGAGATTCGATTTCTCATGTAACACATTTGAAATATAAGTGCATATTCAGTGACAAGAAGAAATTAATTATGCAATTGGTGCATTCTTTATATCAAACCAATTACATTGTAGACATACATATTGCAGACTAATAATTACTGTCATGGATTGGTGGTGTTATGAAGGAAAGCAACTTTTTGAATTCAATAGAATCTGGATGTTCATATATGTCCTTGTTGGGTTTTCCCTTCATGGCTCTTTGTCACATTATTATTACCATCTTTGTGAGGTAATACCTACTTCCATTTTTTGACATTCTCACCATATGGAACTTGTTTTAATTTGAATCCTTTTTTTGGTCCCCTACAAATAGGTGTACAACCATTTATGGTTATATATGTTATTTTTCCTTTCTAGGGTTGGTGGGTAGTACTTGAAAAGGTGGCATTTGACCAAACTGTATGGACTTGACTCTGTAAGAGTAATTATTTTACAATATTGGGTTTGCTGTGATTTGAGTCATGAACCAATATTTTTGGTGAATTGAAAGCTAACTTTTGGCCAGTTTCGACGGTAAGAGATGAAATTTTTCCTTAAGTACAAGTGGGAGATATGGTCTAGTACTATTTCCTATGAAGCATATTACCCTGTTTGGCATGATTCTTGAAGGTTTATAATAGATATTACTATTATTTTCACACCATTGTTCTTTCTTGTCTAGGAAGGTTAATACATTGTCACACATTTTGTGCCATTTGTTAAGGTGGAGCTGGAAATGCTTTGTTTGTTTCACAAGTAGGTTGGAAGTTCTGGCCATTTGCACACTTAAAAACACCTAAAGGTGTCCTTACCGGTAGAAATTATGTCATGAAAAATATAAATGTTGTAAAATAATGTAATTAAAAGAGTGTTTTTTAGAGTAGTAACACATAGGCCATTGAAAACTATTATTGAAAAGAAAATCCTCGGAGGTGGTTAAGTTGATAAAAAATTTGCTATGAAAACTATAGATGCTAGTAGAAGGATGTAATTGACAGAATACTTTTTAGCATAGTAATATATACCGGTGGAAGTGAGTGTTTGCTAAAGACGCATGCCACAAGTCAAACTATGGAGGAAGGGAAGGCAATATATGTGTCCCTCTCAGCTCTTGGTGATGTGATTAGTGCATTGTAGGAAAAAAAAACTCACATTCCTTAGAAGTAAATTCTCTTGATTTTTGGTAAATTATCTTCAGTAAGGAAAGGCGATTTCTCTTGAGTTTTGCAGCAAATACACCCAAGGACAATGATAAGAAGGCTAATAAAAATTATTCTAAGCAATATACTATCAATAAATACCAATGCTTTAAAGAGTGTAATACAACCAAAGAAAGTGGATTTCCCATACATAAGGAGGTAATTGATGCATATTCCCAAGAGTTCACCATTGTCGAGTACAAGTTATTTTCAAAATGCAGTACACCCAAGAATAGATCAACACATTCACCAATTCCAAGTTGTAAACCTTGTGCGTGTTCAAATGGACCTTTTAAATAAAAATTACATATTTCATATTAGAAGATAGAGTTATGTTTTGTTGGCTTGTAAATAAGTTGGAAGGGATTGAGATTCCTTGTATGAGAAGTAAATTCTTCTTCTATACTAGTCCCACATATGACACATTTATAATAAAATTATATGGTTTGAATAAATACCCATGTTGTGCTGATCTACTAGTCCATGTGTTGCTTGCTCGGATTGTAGCCCATGAATTATTATTCATGATTCAAGTCAATCTCAAATGTCTAGATATGTGTAGTCAATCTCAAATCAGTAATCACATGTACATGTTCTCAACCTCAAGGAATTATGAAAACCATTGGAAAAACCTTATTTATAGGTTTGGTTTTGTGGAGGCCTATGTGGATTTTAACTTGGGAAACTTGAGCATAATCTCCATATGGAAGTGGTTGTTGTGGACGTAAAAACAAGTTCCTGTCATGATGAGGTTATGAAAAGAAAAGACATTTCCATTTAGAACTAACGTCACAACCTTTTGTAGATTGAGCCAATTCCAAGTGGAAATTTTCCACGTGGGTTTGATTTAAGTGCATGCCACACTGTGTGAGTGCACTATCCATGGCTTTTTTCTACATTTACAACTTTTATTTTTCCTTATTTTTTATTATTCGAGGATCTACTTATGCATTGCATACCAGGTATTATGACCATTTTTTTTTTGTGTTTGGTGCAAAATTTTAGTATTTACTATGCAAATGGGAAATTTAACTGAAAAGTTCTTTATTTTATTGATGTTTGCTTTTGTTTTTTATAAGTATGATATTAAAAAAACTGGTGTCTCTATATAACTATTGATTCTCATTGTTTGTTGTTGCTTGTTCATGTATCTAATCAAATTACTGCCACTGATGTAGATATGTGGGTAACATACATGTAATTGTCACATAAAGCCTTATTGCAGCTCTAGGTGTTTACTAGTATTGGCCCACTAGAGGGATGCAAGCTTATTAGAAAGGAAAAGGTACTATAATATTTATTATAATTATTCCTTAGTTATTGTTTCTCTTCCTTGTTAATAATTTGTGCTTCGATCACAATCAGGTTGAAAACCAATTAAAAAATGAACTAGCATGGATCCATCTTAGTTATAAATAAATGTAAAAAATACAAACGTTCCTTATAAAACTTCAATATAGTTGAGGAGTCAAAGGTGAACAATCTACAATTTAGTGAAGCTAATTTCGATAGTGTTAAATAATTTTTAATGCTTTGTTAATCCGGGGTCCTTATTAAATTTTGAAAATAAGCTAACCATTTGATTTCCTTATTTGTGGTCATCCTATGCGTTTATGAACTACTTTGACCAGCTGTAAACTCCATTTCAAGCCTTAATGGAAGATAGATGTAAGGCTCATTTTTCACTACAGAAGTTTCTTCTTTTCATTTTATCCTTGTTTACTAATTTTGTTATTACTGCATAAGTAGAAGTGGCCGATCAATCTTGTACGACTATGCAAATTTAATCAACCAAGTTAATTGGGCTTATGCGTGTGTACAAAGAGAAGACACTTCAAGTAAAAAGTTTTGTCAATGTTTTCTTGATTATTTTCTTTAGTTCAAGTAATCAAGATTTGTGGTATGCCATTTTATATAATTGTAGGGCCACTATTAATTATGTAGTTGGTGCAATCCTGTTGATGCCATTCATCTCCATTATTGAAATTTGATAGTAATGTTGTCTACCTGACTTTTCTCAAAGTTTGCAACATAAATGTTTTTTTTTTTTCAGGTCACTACAACATTTTTGTTGGTGACCTCAGCCCAAAGGTCAAACATGTCTCTCAAATATTTATTTTTGGAATAAAGTACCAAGAGAGAATTACAAATGTATTGAAGCATTTCATGCATCTGCTTTTGAAAAAATGAATTATTGGCATTTTTTGTAGTGGAAAGTTTTCATGCTACTTGCATGGCTATGCTTTGGTAAACATCTTGATAAAGTTCATTGTTTCGGACATCTTGATAATAATTGAGCTTAGACAGATAATTGGTTGCATGTTTCACTGTATATAGTTGAAATCAATCTAATTCCTTGTATCTTTATAGGATGATGCCTTGTTGGCCTTTCAAATAACATTTGATTTGTTTGAAAATGAGGATGAGGATTTCCTCATAAATGTTATAAATCAACTTCCTGAACCTAAGCATCAAGGCACCGGAGGTCTAGCTGCTGGACAATCTTCAGGGGTACAGGTTGATGTTTCTAATAGTGGCAACACTGCTTTGGCTCAAACACTTGTTGTAATAGATACCTTTGACGATGTCCAAATGACAAATGGTGTCATTGTTCCCAATGTAGCTGATATTGAATTGGATGCAATAGAAACAATGTATGCATAAAGACTAGCGAAGATTAAAGGAATTTTATCTGGAGAAACAACTATACATCTTATATTGCAGTTTTTGTATAGTCACAACAGGTCCAAGGGGTGAAGATCAAAGCATTCAACTACAAGTTGAGAGTATCTAGAATCTATTAATATAATTGAAGTACAAAGAGGAGCTGCAGCAGAGTCACGTCTCCTTGCTAAGTATAACACGGAAAACAAAATCATAATTGAAATTGTGGAGTTATCAGGCCTTTGATAGCACTACTACATTCTTCTGACTTGAAGACCCAATAAAATGTTGTTACTGCTTTATTGAACTTATCTATCAATAAAAACAACAAGAATAAAATTGTTGTTGTTGGGGCTGTTGATCCACTGATATATGTACTCAAGATAGTAAATCATGAAGCAAGAGAGAATGCTTCCACAACATTATTTAGTCTTTCAATCATGGAAGAAAATAAAATCAGTATTGGTCAATCAGGTGTTATTCAACCTTTGGTGGATCTTCTTAGGGATGGCACTCCTCAAGGAAAGAAGGATGATGACACTGCTCTATTTAATATTTCTATCTATCATGACAACAAGGCTCGCATAGTGAGGGCCGAAGCCGTAAAATATCTTGTTGAGCCGATGGACCCTACAGCTAGAATGGTAGACAAGGTTGTTGCTGTATTGTCCAATCTTTCAACCATTCCTGAAGGTCGATATGCAATTGTTGAGGAGGGGGGCATTCCTGCATTGGTTGTGGTAGTGGAAATTCTTGCTTTGCTGTAACTTTGTACATATAGCATTAGGTTTCATGCTATAATTTTGTAAGAAGGTGCTATCCCACCATTGGTTGCATTATCACAATTGGTACTCCACGGGCTAGAGAGAAGGTGATAATCCTAATGCTAGATTAGACTTTCCTATTTTGCACATGAACTTGGTTATTTTTGTTAGCTATTGAACATTATAGTTAATAATTTTCTTCATTGTTTTCTACTTTATAGTTAATTGTTTTTTTACTTTACAAGTGAGTTATTTTTTATTGGATTTTGCAGGAGTGAACTTAACTAAGTGGGCCATTGAGTATGAAGATTCTCTTGTTGAGGCTTTTCCATTGAGTATGAAGATCCCGCTAATGATACTTTGAAGCTACTAAGTATGGGTTAATTGAAGCTGCTGTGGGATCTAAGTATAGCTTAGCATCCAAGTACAAGTTGGATGGTTTAGCCATTGTAATATTTTGAAAAGCCATCAATGTACTAGATGATTTTCATGTAAAGTTATATGGAGACAACTTTTTGAGAAAATTCATATTTATTGTAATACTTGACATTTCATATAATATAATTTGTGCGGTTTAAAACTTATATGGTTGTACTTTATATTATTTATAAGTGTTGTAATTAACTAATTAATGGAACATTGCATAATTCACATGTGTATTAGATGATGAGAAATAATGTATGATTATGTTTTTAATTTAAACATAATATCATATTAAAAATTTATATTGATTAATAATGGACACCATTAAAACTACTAAAATATAATAACCACACATAAATGACTAAAAATGACTAAATTAATGACTAATAAATGAGATATCGACTAAAAATGACTAAATTAGTGACCACATGAACATGAAATATCTTGAATCCCATAAACATACAGAATACCAATTCAAATACCAACATACATAAATTTAACAGTTAAAAACATGTATTTACTCTTAAGAATCACACAAACTACATCATAGCAATTGCTAAGAGTCATTAAAAACAAAAAGAAACTTTATATCATAGCTAAATAAACTTGCTAAAAGTCCTACTCATTTCTCTTAGCTCTAGTTGGATTTCATCACAATGAGTAACATTGAATCATACATAGACCTCTATATGTATTTAGCTTTACAAAGTTGCTTTGGCAATCTCCTCATAGGCTTGCAATATACAAACAAAATTAGCAACAAAGGCTCTTGATATTAAATATTTCAAAATCTAAGGGATGACATCTGGTGAATGAGTAAAATCCACTTACATACTGCAAATATTCCAGCAGATTTTCATTCACCAAAACCTGCTTATCATTATCAGAGGCCTTGATTAATCACTTACAAACGACATATCTGGTAAGCTGGTGATCTTGAATCCTATTCTCCAGAATCTCAAGGCTCTTGCAACACACACTCTCAACTTTCATGAAAAACTCTCCTGGCTATAGAGTGATATAACACGATTCCAAAACAAGGGAAACTGCCGTGCAAAAATCTAAAGAAGAATGCACATGATCTGCAAACTGTAACCATAGAATCAATACAGATACCATAGCATACAAAATTTTGTCTGGTGATGCACTATTATCAAAGCCTAGTGGATTACAATATTCCCTACTTGCAAAGAATAATAAGATAAAGCTAATGCATATAAACTACATAGCATTCAATAAATAACACTAAAGCAAGCATTCTCTCTCTGTATATATAATAACACTAAAACCATTGCTTTTATTGTATGGAAATATATATAAACATATTTTATAAATTACAATAAAAAGAAACTAAGCAAATCTCAATTTATTAAGTTTTCTAATGAGTAATTCAATGATAAATTAGACCTTCCTCCAACGTCATGCTCTATTTATTGGACTATCCTTGCACAACTACAATAAACATCATTCAAGTGTCGGGGAGCCCGACCAATCGAGCAGCCTTAGTGCCAAGACAAACTTCATTTGTGCAAAAGAAAGCCCATGGTTCTATCCATTTTGTATGCAGTCCATTTCAAGGTTTCAGGTTGGGATACACGGCCAAGTCAAACTCTGTCAGTGATACAAAAACCAAATTGCAAGTGTCAATACTTTAATGTTTTCTTCTCATTATCATATAAATAATCAGTAAATTTCCAGGTTTTTTTATACTAATATGTGTCCTCACCCATGGTGTAGTGCGCCCTTCCCAATAATAAGTGAATAATAAAAATACAGATATTATAGAGGATAAACAATAATCAAACAATTAGCGGAGTCGCGTCCCTCTCTCACCATCAATACAATCATTTTATCAATACAACAAGAAGACATTTTAAATACATAGAGGGCTGAGCATTTCAAAAGAACATCCACCTCTTTCCAGCAGAGGTACTAAGATATTAGGGTTGTCCTTCAGGCCATCTTTTTGCAAAAGAACATAACTAAAGAGCATGGGAAGTAAGATGAGATTACAATGATTCTGTAAACCTCTCGTATTAAGGGAAATGGTTAAATCTTATGAGAAATAATTTGTTTTATAATCCATATCAAGAAATAAATAAACATTTCCTTAAGTGTTACATGATCTACAACCAAGTATATCTATATAAAGTTTTGAATTCATTCTCAAGCAACTCAATTTCATAATTTTATATTGCATTTGAACAATTGAAACTTACTTGTCAATCGTTAGAATTCCAAAGGATCAGCACTTAGTTGAAATGGACGTAGCTATTGAATCCACTGTAACGATAATTCTTAAGATTTCCAATCCAAAATGATCCACTGTTTTCCTCGCTACCATACCCTAGGGTACTCCTCTTCCCTCGCACTCTTATCCATACTCTACTAGCTAATGAATTATGATAAGAGACTCAATAATGAGGGAAATCATATTACTAGTTGCATCATATTGAACCACATTTCAATCATTCATCTTCACAGGATTCAGAGCCCAAGCAATCTCCAAAACTCTATAGAAAAGAAAAAAAATGTGAGTGTGATGCTCATTTTCTTTCTTAATAATCACTCGCCTCATTCTCATTCTCCCGCTTTCTTTCTTTTTTTTTTACTTTTCTTTGTGTTTTATTATTATTATTATTATATGCTTTAGTTTTTTTTTTCCAAATATTGTTGTTGTTCTTTTTAAAATCTCACCCAACTTTGATTGTTTATATTTTTATAATTTTTTATTTTGTTATTTATTTATTATTATTATTTAATTTTTATAAGATTTATTATATTGTTGTTGTTATTAAAATTATTATATTATTAGTATTATTATGGATACTAATTTATCTATTGCCTTAAAATTAATTAATTAATTAATTTTCATTTAATATATTGCCAAGCTATATTTATTTAATACTATTAATTCTATTTTCCATGCCCAATGATTATAATTAATTAGTTGTCGCATTTTTGAGGTGAACAGGAATTTCAAGGAGCCACACTTCCTACATGCCCTTCATATATTCCCTCGAGTGTTGTTTTGTCAATGACAATTGAGATGTTGTTAACTCTACTTGCCTACCGTGATGAGGGCTAGTGGTTCCTAGGGAATAAGACCGAGTCTTTATTGCGCACCCTCCTAAAATGTACCTTGTGAATGATTATACCATAGCCTACCGTCATGGTAGTAGCAACCTAATGAGTTGGAGCCTCTCTCTCTCTAATCATACTCATCGTGTTGACATTGGATAGACTTAGTTGTATCATGTTTAGCCACATCCCATGATGTGGACCGATTGGCAATCACATATGACACCTACATGTAAACACCACACACATCAAATATTTTAAAATAAGATTTCTAATAAAAATATTAATCATAGCTTGACATCACCTATCAAAGTAACAAACTCATCTAGAGTCTATGCACATTTACATGCATCAAATATTTTACCAAGATTTCAACATAAGCATATATTTGTTTACCATATTATCAACACATATCACTAACTTACAACTCATTATGAGTCTATGATGTATTTATTCCTACTTGTGTTGCATGTACCTACTCTACATGTCACACTCGATAACTCATCAAAGTACATGATATTTATATAAACATAAATATTAATCAACATTTTTTTACATTGCGAATAATGTAAACATCTAAATCATCATAAAATCATAACAAAAACATATAAGCATTTGATCAACATCACATCATATCACGATCATGTGAGTTCTCTATCACACTAACATCAAAGCATAATTATCAATGAAATCATAACATGTCTTTCATAAGATAATCATATAGAGTCATCATCATTATCACATAGACAACAACATGTACTAGTCTGGATCATCCAAAACCAAATATTCCAAAAATAAAGCATCACATAGTCTAAGCCTAAGCCACACATAACTAGGTCATTCAAAACTAAATGCCTGCAAAGAATATTCATGATCAAATCTATAATCTATAGTCAAAGTTTATAGTCTATCACAAGAATGGGGCACTGCAAAAGGTGATGACTTAACAATTAAACAAAGTTTATAAGCGAAGCTTAATTGCATCACATTGTTTTTTTCATATGTAGCTTATGATATTCGTATATTTGTTTGTAGGTTATTTATATCCATCTCGGAAGATACCATGAATCATATGGTTTGTTGAGTTTTTTAGAGTACCGAGCTTGGAGCTTTGTTCCGTTTTTATAAATGAAGCTATTTTCTCAATTTTATAATAATAATAAAATTATGTTATGAGAAAATATGTATGATATGCTAAGGTAAAAACACTAGAATTATGTCGGTTTCAAGTTAGTTGTATGCACCATTATTCATTTATAATTCTGTGGCTCAACCAAGATACATACACTAACCCATTTGGATCCATAAGTGTATGATTAATCATCTCAATTGGAGTTTCTCCAACTTTTAGAGGATCAATTCTAATTGACATGTTAACATGCTAACATTTGATAATGCAACCTTTTTTAAGGAGAGATCAACAAATAGTTGAGGTACTCAAATTCCAGGGACCAATTTTTTTTTAAATAATATTGAAAGAATGTGTTGACAATAGTGCTCTATTTGTATCAAGAAGTATCACAAGATTTGGTTTTCCTAATATTTATTACAAAAATTAATTGCTTATTTGAATTTATTCTCATCAATGTACAACAACTAAAATTGGAAGGTCAAAATCCTAAAAGTTTCATACAAACTTATTTAAAACAAATATCATCAAGAAATTAGTCAAGTAAATGATCCTTTGTGTAGATGATTTGACTCTTGAAGGTTTAGATATCTTGTTGACTTTGAAATCCATGCCTTAATGAACGGGAACGTATTCCTCATGCTATTACAAATCACCTTGGTGTGGATAGGATAATAAAAATTCAAGAATATTTGAGGAAAATTAAAAATTGAATGAGAAATGTATTTTTGCATAGATTATTGAGTGATAATAGATCAAAATCATTCCATATTGTTGAACTAAATTACTTGATTTCTTATTGGTGAATGTAAAATCATATATTGCTTGCATAATACCAATTAAAGGCATGTCATTCATATTCACTGCTTAAGAAATATTTAGGCCTTTCTTCCACCTGTTGCACCTCAACTTAAGTTGCTAATTCATAATGTGTGCACTTTGAATATCATGTTCAAACAACAAATTTAATCATATTAAAAAAAATGAAAAGAAAACTCTAAATTTAGTATTACAATAGATGGAGAATGGACACCAAATCAATATGAATAAATTTAATTGAAGAAACCTGGATTCAAAGTAGCACTATGTGTAGCAAGGCATTATGTTGTCCTCTTGATATTGTTGAGTTTGACTATATTGAGATTCAACCTCAAATAACGAATTTCACCTTAATATTTTGTGTTTGTGAACTTGATCATAGGAACAACCAACAATCACAAATTATTCAGAAATGCTTCAACTCAAATTTGTTTTCATTTAATCATCATGGGAACAAATCTCTTTCATATCGTTCCGTGTGGATTAAATGCACTCACGAGTAGAGTTCTACAATTAACAGTCAGGAATAAATGTTCAACAAAATATTAAAAAGTCTAACTAATATACATATAGATCTAGTTGGGAACCATATTAGAAAACCAACAAAAGCATTGAAAAAATAATAATATCAATTTAATAATATCTTTTGCGCACACACAACATATCAAGAATGCTCCAATTAATTTTCTTGCTACAAAGAGTTATTGATATTCATTCCTACATAATTCCATTGGTCTTTCTCTAGAGAGAGAAGGGTTGATATCAATAAGGTGAACTAAATAATCTTAGGGCATTTATTCTTTGAAGAAATTTTTTTATTGGATACAACAACAAAGAATTTGGTTTGTTTCCTAATGAACAAATAAAGTTGAACTCCGTTAAGAGATTCCTTTTTGGATAATAAAAAAATTAAATATTGGTATGAACATGCATATGCATGAAAATGAAGGTGTTAAAATATTCCTGATATTTTTCATCCACCAAAAATAGTTATTTCATTAGTTCAACTTCAATAGGTTCACGAACCAAAACTAGGCAAGGTTATGGGTATGAGACAAGTTATAATTGTCTTGCCCTTGTGGGTAAATCACAATCTATGCATTCAAATAGAACTTTTGGGCCTCCATATCGATATAGAATAGAGAGGAATGTTATTAAGAGGATAATCTTGGACATTTACACTAATTGTGACTACACAACAACATTGTCATGTGACAATTTTCAGCCACACTTAAAGCTATTTTGTTCTTAGAGATAATGAAGACTTTGTAAGATAATTTATCAACTAGATATAACATCGTACATGCTTATCGTATGTAGTGTAATGATCCTATTTTATTAAAACATCAGTACAATGAATGGAATGTAGTGAACCAAGAAGAATCCAATAAGAGAGGATCGAAGAACATACTCATGTTCTTCACCCAAATCCAATTCTATAAGTTGTACACATTGAAATAACCCACTAAAAAAGGTAAGTATTATCATTGTCCTGCACTTCCATGGACACCAATTTCAATTGATGAATATATTAAGGTGTGGATTACGTAGGTATTTTCCAACTAAACTTAATTCTAGTCCATCTGAACAATCTAAAATCTTGTGCAATGTTCTATATATCCAGTTATTCCAAACTCAAGAAGTTATGTTAGATATATCAGAATCGACTCAATAAAGGATGGAAATATGGGCTCTTAACATTGCATTAAAAAAAACAATCATTCTTCATAGCTTCTAGATTTCATGGTGTTGTAGTTTTTGGATAATACAGTGAAGATCCAAAACCTATGAAAAATGTCTAACCATTGTGGAAGCATCCATAATCAAAATAAATCATATTTAGTTGCAAAAATGCGCTTTTAGCAGGCTTAAGAAAAAAATAGTTGAAAGGGTTTTCAACTTACCCTTGCTACTATATTCATGAATTGTTTGGTTTTTACAACATCTTATTATTCAAATAGATGGAATACATTCATTACCATATATTTAAGAGGGTATATCCACGTACCTTCTATATCGCTCTTGAATGAACCAATCCCATGTGTTTCCCTTGTCTTTTTTTGTTTTATGCTAAAGAGGTTGAATTTTTTTCTTGTCCACAACATTTTGAATAAGCTTTGGCATGAACCAAAAGGATTTTCCTTCAATGCCAAAGCTTCGAGAGTGATGTTTTGACTCTTCTAATTCTTACTCAATCTATTTTTATTCTTTTTTCAATTTATTCCTCCAAGAATCCCCTTTTTACTTAGTATGCCACTAAATTTTCTCCCTCTTTGGAGAATGGATGCAGTTATCACCATAGGGTAGGTCTCCCTCAACTATTAGGGTTGTAAATCTCCAAAAATCAAAATCATGTTGCTCCTTCATTACTTTCCTTTCATATCTAGCCTGAGGCTTCTATAGATTGAAATAGACTTGGACAAGTTCTTCAAATTTAGTGTTGAGCACACTTATTTCCCCGGTACATGCCATTATTAGGAGGAGCTCTAGTTCTCAAGCTCTACTAACAAAAAAAATTGTTTGTGTATGAGCTAGGGAGATAGTAAGAGAGTTAAATCTCTTGTTTACATCCAACTGAATACAATCAGGAACAAATAGTTTGAAATATAACCTAAGTTGGGATTTTTAGTTATCTAGTCTTCACATTTGATTCTCAAACTTTATTAACTAAAAATGAAGTATAAAAGTAATAATCTATTTCCCTCCAAATGGTTAAAATATAAGGTCTTGCAAATTAAAAATTTTGCATTAAACTAAAATTTTCCCTCTAAATAATATAAAATCAGCTAATTAGATCTTAAAGGTTTCAAAAATTCTTATTAAACCTTGCTTGAGACATTGAAATTAAATTAAACTTTGAAATGTAAACAATTGATTTTTATCCCATGACTAAATTAGTTTTTTTTGTCATTTTTAGTTGTCACTAATTATTTAGTCATATTTTTCATCCCATGACTAAACTAGTCATTTAATTTTTCCATTTTTAGTGGTGTTGCTCAAATTTAGTAGTGTTTAGCTTTAAAATATTACCATGACAAACGTTTTTAGTCATGTAGTCATTAATATGCTAAATTCTACTTGTTACTAGATAATTTCAAGAGAGCTATGTGTAATTTGATAGAGGTGATGTGTGTTCTTAGCCTGAGTAAAGATGAGAGATAATACCAAGGGGTGGTAGGTGCGGGGGGGATCCTCTTGGATCCCAGAGGACATGTCAAACAAACCTTCGCTTGGGGCCTTGGACACAGTACCAACAATGAGGCCGAGTGGTTGGCGTTCCTACAGGGACTACAATCCTTTGTCAGTAAAGACCTCCACAAGATACTGATCTTCGGAGACTCTCGGCATGTTATTTTCAAGATGATTAATGGATACACCTCTGGTTTAATTAATTGTCATCGTCTATATGACAAATATAATCCTCTCATGTCTAAATCCTATGAGCTATTCCACATTCTTCGCAACAATAACTCAGCTGCGGATGCCTTGGCAAACATGGGGGCCTCCCTACCTCAAGGACAATTCAGTCTTAACGAAGAATCCCTTACACCAAATTCATTCCCTAATCGCTTGTTGGGCTTATTCTTTCCTCTCTCAAGGCAAGTGGTCTTCCCTCTCTCTACTTCTCAAAGTGTTTTATGTTTTCCCTAAAGGTTTTTTAGAACAACTCCCCCTCCATTCACCTTATCCCTCCATATTTTTTACTTCCTTCTCCCCCTCCCCTTTTCCCTCCATCTTCTCCTTTTTTCTTTCCCTAGCTATTTCCTTAACCATCTCCCTTATCCCTCCCTTCAACCCTCTTCCCCATCACATCGCCTCGCGCCCTCCTCCCACAACTGGCTCCCACCTTGTGCTCCTTCCCGAAGGGTCTTCTCACTTAATGTGTTGTCCTGCATTTTCTCATATCCCCGCCGCATGGATCTCACTTAGCCTGCATCCTTTCTTGGACAACGTAGGATTTATGGCTCACCTCCACCGGGTTAATTGCTATCTCCCCTCGCACGCTCCAAGTCTTATCGCTCTCCTCACCATGTCTTCTCCTCGAATCTACCTGCAATCTCATTTCACTCCATCTCTCGGCTCTGTCCATCATGTAATTCCTCCGGAGCGCATTCTCTTGGATGTCATAGCAAGCACAAACAAAGGGTGGTTACATGAAATTCTGTGGGAAGCTCTCCCTCTCACCAGGACCTTCGTGAAGGAAAGGCTCACCCTCACAGCCTTCTCCTCTTGTTCTTGTAGCTCCCTTACAGGCTCTTCACTATGGTTTGCAAGCATAGATTTTGGCCCTAGTCTCCCATCCGACGCTCAGTCCTTCACTGCTGAGAAAAACACGATTTTGGGCTGTCACTGTTTAGGGTGGAAGGAAGGTGCAGTGGGCACTTTATCTTGCTGAAGCAAGGAGGGTGCCTCCCTCCAGCAGGAGCTTAAATTGCTAAATTATATCCTTAATGGCCTCTCCATAGAGAATCAGGCTTGTGTAGCAAGTTCAGTCCGAGCTCTGCATAGCAACTTCATCCGTATCGATATTTCCCCAGGAAACGGCAGCATGTCTCAGGCTAACGAAAACGTTGGCATTATGGACGTAAAGAAGAATCTCAAGTGTCTCTATGAGATGATGGTGATAGGCATTATGGATAACAAGGAAATAGCACAGGAGATCAAGAGCATGGGGGAAGTGGTAAGTTATACATCTCTACAAATCAGCAATCATGATGCAAGGATTGACGACAATGAGAGCAACCTCAGGGAGATGATGGGTAAGGTTGATAGAATTCAGGAAGATCTCCAGCGCCTGATCAATATGAACCAATGTAGCAAGGCAAACGAATCCGCTGCAGCTGCAGCGCACCCCATGGAGGAGGAATCAGTGGTTCAGCCTGTGAAGCCCAGAGGCAATCCTTAATCGGTTCTCTCTTAAAAATGTTAATATGTATTATTGTCTTTTGCTTTGTAGTCAGTTTCTAAGGGTATACACTACCCCAGGTATTAGTTGTTTTCCAAATTCTCTCTGTGGAATTTATTGGTCATCTCCTTGGACTAGTTTTGTATGCAGCATTTTTGAACTGCAAGAACTCTATGTTCCCGCTTTTTTCTCTGTAATGAATGGCTGTGCACGGCCTGTTTTATAAAAAACCTTTCTATTTCTGTTAAAAAAAAAAGATGAGAGATAATACCTTGAAATCTATGATGAGAGTCCTAAATTCTGGATCCATTTGACCCCAAAACTATTTCACAACCACCCATGTTAATGGAAGACATATGTGCTTTGGGATCGTAGTTAGTAGTCACCCGTTTGGATTTTTACATTTTAACAATGACCAACATAGTTCATTGTACCACTATTAGCTATTATACTTTGGAAATTGAAGATGGGAAGGATATAACAATGTGTCTTTAGAAACTCATTAATGAATGAAATTATGGTTATATGTCACTATTGATTAACAGTATGATTTTTTTGTGATTGATGTACCCAATCAATTTCAATGCTTGAGGTGTGTAAAATCGTGATAAAGCATGAAGTGAACCCTGGGGCTGCTCCTTAACACTCGTATATTAGGATAATCTTCAACAGGGGGTATAGGAAGAGCTTCCATGGTGTTTTCCTTAAGGGCGTGTAATAAAACTAAATAGTTTAGTAACTTAGTTAGTAAATTGTTATTTATTAATGAATGACTTGATAGGTCACATCATTTAATTGTGACCCTTGATTTGTATAAATCCACATTGTACTCCTTGTAAAAAGGCATCAATTCAATCAATAACATATATCTTTTAGAATATGGGCTGGTGCAAGCTAATGATGGTCACTTATGATGCGTTCGTTGCGATGAAATTTTGGAAAAACATAAATTTGAACGTCAAAAAGCAATATTAGAGGTACCTACACAACTTTTTTGGAATATGGCGTAAGAAAATGAAATGTAGAAAATCAGGCTACCTTTCCGAATATATAACTTTTATTTATGGAAAGTAAGTATAAATCCCAAAAAACGAGGTTCTTCTAAGGTTGGTATGTTATTGTTTTCCCAAAACATAATGAATATGTTTGCGTTGGCCCACGTGTTTGGCAAGCAAATGGTGGAATTTTGTGAAAAATATTATATAGAGTTGTAGATAACAGGCATGCCTAGTGCAGCATTATTTTTCTATATTTATTTATGTTATATTTTGGTTTCTTTTAATTAAGGAAGTCAGTGACGCCCTAAAATGACAAGGTCGAGCGTTGGTCCACGACATCTTGGTCTTAACATAGTCAATGAACGATATATTTTTTTTAGGATGTAGGGCTTTGTGTCTTCTTGTGCAGGTTCTTTTCTGTTTTCTAAATAGGTGAGCTAATCAAAATTTATAGCCGAAGCAAATAGCCTACCTTTTGAGTTAGATTGACGTTAGTCCACTTAAAATTCAATAAAAAATACAAAACAGATAATAGATTTAAATAAAAACTACATATTCAGAATCTACAGACAGAGTTACACAAGTATGTGAATTTTCATTAGCAGTGGACACACGTGCAATATACAAAATCATGCATGAAATAGGAGAAGTAGACACACGTGGCATATGCAAAATCATGCACGAAATAGGAGAAGTGGTACAAAACATGTTTTCTGTCATAAGACAGTCCAAACCACTTGGTTTGGCAACCCGAACCTAAAACCAAAGAAGCCAAGTCATCCACCACGTAGGGTGGAAAGAATGTTCCCACCAAAATTCAAATTTTAAAGCAGCGCGTACACGCTACAAACACATGTGCATGTAGTTTAAAAAAATAATGCATATGCACTAAAAATGCAATCGTGCTTCTGAGTGCGTACGCGTTAAACACATGTGCGTGCATCTATTTAGTATTTAAAACTTTGCTTTGTTTTTGTTTTCAAGCATCTCAACTCCAACTCTTCCTAATTGTAATCCTCCTCCTCCCCTATTTTCCTAACCCTCTTCCCCTTTCTCCATGTCTCTCCCTGTCCTCCATCCCTATCTCTCGCTCTCTCTCTCTCCCCCCCCCCATCTAACCCTGTAGTATCTCCGTCCGTCACACACAGTCTCTCTCTCTCTCTCTCTCTCATACACATACAAATAACACTTCACCCTACCTCTCTCTCTCTCTATCACTCACACACACACAAAACACGTCACCCTACTTGAAATTAAGACAATGATGATGATGACGATGATGATGATGACGATGGTGATGGTGATGATGATGATGATGACGACGACGATGATGTTGATGATGACGATAATGATGATCATGAGGATGATGGTGACAATGATGATCTACATGAGGATGACGATGATGATGACGATGACGATGGTGATGATGACGATAATGATGATGACAACAATGATGATGACGATGATGACGATGACGATGACGATGATGATGACGATGACGATGACGATAACGATGATCATGATGATGACGACGATGATGATGATGATGATGACGATGCTGATGAACAATGATGATGCAGATGATGATGATGATGACGATGACGATGATGATGACCATGCTGATGATGACAATGACGATGATGTTGAACAATGATGATGAGGATGATGACTATGATGATGATGATGATGATGATGATGATGGCGATGATGATGACGATGAACAATGATGAGAATGACGATGATGATGATGACGATGACGACAGCGACGACGATGATGATGATGATGATGACCATGACGACGATGATGAATATGTTGATGATGACGATGAGAATGATGACGATGAAGATGATGAGGATGATGACTATGATGATGGTGATGAGGATGATGATGATGTTGATGACAATGATGATGATGATGAACAATGATGATGATGATGATGAGGAACAATGATGATGATGATAATGATGAGGATGATGATGATGATGATGATGATGATGATGACCATGACTATGATGATGAACAATGACGACGATGATGAGGATGAGGATGACGACGATGACGATGATGAGGATGAGGATGATGACTATGATGATGATGATGATGATTATGATGACGATGACGTTGATGATCATCATCATCATCATCATCACGAATACTATGACTATGATGACGATGATTATGATGATTACAATGATGAGGATGATGATGATGACGATGACGATGACGATGACGATGATGATGAGGATGATGATGATGATGATGATGACGACGACGATGATGATGATGAAGAACAATGATGATGATGATGATGAGGACGAGGACGAGGACGAGGACGATGACGATGACGATGACGATGACGATGATGATGAGGATGATGATGATGATGATGATGACGACGACGATGATGATGATGAAGAACAATGATGATGATGATGATGAGGACGATGATGAGGACGATGACGATGACGATGATGATGATGATGACGATGACGACGACGATGATGATGATGACGATGACGACAACGACGACGATGATGATGATGACCATGAAGAAGATGATGAACAATGATGATGATGATGATGATGATGAGAATGATGATGACGATGATGATGAGGATGATGACTATGATGATGATGATGAGGATGATGATGATGACGACGATGATGATGATGATGCACAATGATGATGATGACGATGAGGATGATGATGATCATGATGATGACAATGATGATGAGGAGGAGGAGGAGGAGGATTATGATGATGATGATGACGACAATGATGATGAGGAGGAGGAGGAGGAGGATTATGATGATGATGATGACCATGATGATAATACCATGACGATGATGATGAACAATGATGATGAGGATGACGATGACGATGATGATGATGATGGGGATGATGACCATGATGACGATGATGAGGATGATGAGGATGATGATTATGATGATGATGGTGATGATGGCGTTGATGATGATGATCATGAATAATATGACTATGATGATGATGATGAGGATGCTGATGACTATGATGGGGATGATGATGGTGGTGGTAGTGATGATGATGATGATGATGGCGACCATGACGATGATGATGAACAATGATGATGAGGAGGAGGAGGAGGAGGAGGAGGATGATGATGATGAGGATGATGATGATGATGATGTTGAGGATGATGGTGATGATGATGATGATGATGATGATGACAATGATGATGAGGACGATGATGATGATGATGATGATGACCATGACGATGGTGATGAACAATGATGATGATGAAGAGAATGATGATGATGAGGAGGATGAGGATGATGAACAATGATGAGGATGAGGATGAGGATGATGAACAATGATGTTGATGATGACGACGATGACGACGATGATGACGACGGCAACAATGATGATGATGATGATGATGGCGATGATGATGAACAATAATGATGAACGATGATGATGATGATGATGACGATGACGATGACGATGATGATGACCATGATGATGATGATGAACAATGATGATGACCATGATGATGAGAATGATGATGATGATGCTCGTGAGGATGATGACTATGATGATGATGATGAGAATGATGACGATGATGATGATGATGATGATGAATAATGATGATGATGATGACGACGACGATGATGATGATCATCATCATTATTACTATGACTATGATGACGATGATTATGATGATGATGATGACTATGATGATGATGATGATGACGAGGATGATGATGATGATGACAACGATGACGACGACGACGACGATGATGATGATGACCATGACGATGATGATGATGACCATGACGATGATTTGAATGATGATGATGATGATGAGGATGATGACTATGATGATCATGATCATGATCATGATGACGATGACGATGATGATGATGGTCATGATGACTATGACTATGATGACAAAGATGATGATAACGATGATTATGATGACAATGACGTTGTTGTTGTTGTTGTTGATGATGATGATGATGATCACGAATACTATGACTATGATAATGATTATGATGATGAGGATGATAATGACTATGATGATGACTATTATGGTGATGATGATGATGATAATGATGATGACCATGACGATGGTGATGAACAATGATGATGAGGGTGATGACAACGATGATGATGATGATGACCATGACGATGATGATGATGATGACCATGACGATGATGATGAACAATGACGACGACGACGACGACGACGACGATGATGATGACTATGATGATGATGATGCATATGAAGACTATGATGATGAGGATGATGATGATGATGATGATGATGATGATGATGTTCAACGATGATGATGATGGTGGTGGTAGTGGTGATGATGATCACGATGACTATGACTATGATGACGATGATTATGATGATGATGATGATTACGACGATGAGGATGATGATGACTATGATGATGATGATGATGATTACGATGAGGAGGAGGATGATGACTATGATGATGATGATGATGATGGTGATGAGGAGGATGATGATGATGATGTCTATGATGATGATGATGACAACAATGACGATGACAACGACGAAGATGATGCTGATGATGATGACCATGATGATGCTCCCGCCCCTTTCTCTAACTATCCTCTACCATTTCACTCTCTATCATTATTTGGTAAAATTTTTGTCTATGTAGTTCATAAAAACCTACTCATGACACCCATATACCATTTAAATACCTACAAAGAACTTGTACAAGGGGCTAATGTGTTGGTTCAAGGACTTGTTGACGACTCATACACATTAGAACGTTCAACAATATTAGGATTTCTTACACATTAGAGTAGTAATGATATAAATTTTAGAGGGTTACTGGCACACCATCTATATGTTATTGACCAAGGGCTTGAGGTCATGTATTATTGACAATGGTGTTATTGGCCATGGTGACCATTGTCGCTACTATCGTGACCATGGTCGCCACTGTCACTATTGTCGCATTAGGGCTTGAGTCCATGTGTTATTGACCATGGTCGCCACTAAACCTTTGCTACACCTTGACACCCATCCTTGGTAAGTGTTGAAGGCCTCCCTTACCCTCCACTAGCCATAGGTAAGGAGCCTAAGACCTCATAATGGAACCCACGGGACTAAGAAGAAAGCACTGATGAAGACTATATTGTAAAAATACTCATACATGGGTGAATACCAAGACATTATTGAAGAACATTAGTTACTAAATGGGATAAAATTTAGTGAGTTAATGTTGTAAATGTTAGGTAGCAGCACTCACACGTGTTTATGTGCGTATGCGTAGACATGTGTGCACGCTCCTATTGCTAGTTAAAAAACTAGATATATTCCTTCCTGGGTTTGCTACCAATTTTCATGGGTTTTCTACTACTGTTCGCACATTTTGTGCTCCTAAACTTTGGAATTTGGCTCACACTCAATCATCAATTGGACACTCTTTGATCTATTGGATAGAATATCACTCTTGGAATCTAACAAACATCTTCAGTGGTCTTGGAAGTTAGTGGATACATTCAAACTACAAGTTTTCATTACAAGAAGAGATCATTTTGAATAGGTATCGTCAATTGTAAATAATTGTTTTCATTCACAAGATTTGAGATCATTTCATTGATTTATGTTTTATCATATGCCTACAACAATATCTCTCTCATAGACAACAATTAATTTCACAAGAAGAATTCCCAACTTCACATCAAAACAAGTCTCATATTCTCCATACAAGATGAAGTATGCAATGTTAACTAATAATGATTTGCACATGAATATTTTTTGATTTCACACAATGATGGCATAGATGAATTCATCTCTTGAGACTCTTCAATTTGAAAAAAATACTTTGAAGCAATCATGGGATAGGGTCCATATTGAATAGTTCACCAAGTTGTCCATATTCTCTATATAAGATCAAGTATGCAATGTAGACCAATAATAATTTGCACATGAATATATTTTGATTTCCCATAAGGATGGCATAGATGAGGTTCTCTCTTGAGACTCTTCAATTTGTATAAAAACCTTGGAAGAAATCATGGGAGAGGGTCCATATTGAATAGTCCACCAACTTGTCCATTCTCTCCTCTTCATGCTACATTTATCATAACATGCCTTTGATCTTGACCGAGATGCCTCTACCTCAATGATTTATCCTTCCTTCGGGGGATTTGCAACCTCCTCATTGTGTAATTAGTCAATTTTTTCTCTTTAGTTAGTGTAACTTAATGAGTGTAATTTATTCAATTTATTCCCAAGACATCCAAACACCAACTTGTGTCTTCCCTCACAACTAATGTGGCATATTACGTGTAATGTCATCTCATCCGAAGGTGTTGGAAATGAAGAATATTTCACTCATCTTCTTGTGACTTCCACTAATTTTTCAACACAAAGGGATTCATAATCCTATCGATGTAATACCTACAAAATTGACTCTCTTTACTTGACTCAAACAGAGTATAGAAATGAAACTTTAGTTCGAACATAAAGATAAACCTTTAATTAGCATTTATGCATCAATGCCAATAATTACCATATTAACATATCTGTAATTTAGTTAATTATGTTGGAACGCGTCATGTTTCTTGTATAATGGAACTAATACCTTATTTGTTGCTTCTTATGTAGGGGTAGACCTCATTTTTTTTTATAAAGAAACTTTTGGATATGGGAAACTCACGTAACAAAGTAAGAAAAACTAGAAGGAATATTCCCATTGAAAAGGAAAATTAGGTAAGAGAAAAGGACATGTTTGCAATGGACAGAGTGAGACATGGTCCAGACATTTCCACTGATACTGTGACCGATCCTAATACAATCGATGACAGAACAATGTCTAGTTCAGAACCATGGGTGAAGCGGTTGCATCCAACTGACCCAACTCAAATTCCAACATCAACACAATCTCCAACCAACAATCCATCAACAAGCCATGCTGAAGCTCTTGAAGACATAGGTATATTGAGAGACACTGAGTTTCAAGTGTTGGACGTAGGAGAAATGATTAATTTGCAATATCTCCAAGAAGACCACAACCATGTAGAGCACACTCCCAATATGCACCAACATGTAAATGAAGCACCACAACAAAGAAGCTCTGCAATTCGTAGCTCATGTCCACCTTCCCCACCTCTATTGTCTAGTGCAAGAAAAAGGAATCCTAGACGTATCCATGTCGATGAAATTTGTCTGTTAGGATTTGAAGGTAAGTTTCCCAAATGCACTATCGATTGGAAATGTAGCAAATTAATGAAGGGATATTTTGAATCCAAAGGCGATGTAGGCCCAATGTCAATTATTACTATGTTTGTTAAAGTCAAATTGTTTAGTTGTTGTTAGGAGAATTCTAGGCATAAAGATGGTTAGAAGTTCAAAGGCTAACTATCATATTTTTAGAAATATCCAATATGGTTTTAATGCGATTGGGAAGACGTCTCATACTAAAGAACTTTGTGCGGCTCATTGTGTGTTATCAAAATTAGTTGTAAGCAAGTCCACAAGGCAACAGCGCCTCCTGTCACACACTTCTCACATACTTAAATTAAATAGAAAAACTATTAAGAAGTACTATGTTATAAGAGAAAATATTGAGATTCTAGGTGGATAAGATTGTTGGGGTTTTGTTGGCAGGTTTCCTCGTAGAGATATGAAGCTAATTGATGTTGTTAAGGAATTAGTACAAAATTTCTGGCATGATTATACCAGACCTTCATCTAACCAAAGATATGTGCTAAAGCTGAGAAAAGGTTCTACTAAACGTGAACCCCACGTCAAACTCTTCGTTGAAATGACACAGACTAAACTCTATGAGAAATTCAGGAATGAGAACACACAATTGAACTTGAGCCAAAGGTCCTTTGAGAAATGTAAACCATGGTACATTCGAGGAACACATGTTATTGTAGATACCATGTAGAATATGAATATTTTAATGACAAGTATAAACATATTGTAACACCTCAGTTTTGAACCCGTTTGCATTTAATAAAATGATGTAAATAATCATGGTGTGGAGCTAGGAAAAAGCCCCACCATTGATTTAGTGTTATGATTCAGCAATTAAGGTTGGGCCGGTGATATTTAATGCCAGCTGAACATTAAAAGTTGGGCAGTATGTTAAAATTGAAATATTAATTAAAAACCCACAGCCAGCTATGTGAACACAACTAAATGAGATGGGGGCATGATTTTCCTAAGGATAAAGGAGTGGGGGATTAGAAGAGTGGGGAATAAATTCGAAATGGGAAGAGCACCATTTTTGGAAAACCATTTTTTATTTTATTTTTCTTGAGCAAGAAAACACAAAACATCTGCCTTTCCCTCATGCATGGACGTTTCATCTTCCCCTCACGATTTTGACTGGGGGTAATGTTTTGGGGATCCCAATCTTCATTCATGCAAAAGGCAAAACCACTATGTGTTTGAACTCTGGATGATTCTCTCCAGTTATGCGAATATGTTTTCTTTCATGATTTTAGTTTTTATGTTCAGCATTGTTCTCTTTCATGTTTTTCTCTAGTCTTCCAATCGTTTTCCTGAACAGGAATTCCCTGAATACAATTTGGTGTTTTTTAATGAATTGACCAACAATGTTTTTCGTTTTGGTATTTTGCAGCAGTCAGTCTGTCACTGGAAATGCTAAAAAATTCTTAAATTACTGTGTGCATGTGTAATCCTTGGCCTTTGTCACGTTTTGTTGATCCCAGACTGAGATCGTTGTGTGTGCATCCTCGTGTGGAATCTAAATTGATAAACCCAACTGAAAGGATGGCTTGGCTAGTAGCTTGATAAACCCATATGTTGGCTTGGTTGTGTCTCATGTGTTTTGGATAAAGTGTAACCCACTCCCTGTGTGAGTCTGGTAAACCCAACTTTGTTGGCTTGACTGAGTCTTAATGTATCCTTGGATATGGGGAAAATATGCTAGTGCTCCTTATTCCTTGGGGAAATAATGCCCAGCTCGGGGGTGGAATTGTTGCTGAGAGATTAAAGAGCACCTTGGACTATTGTTGGGAGGAACATTGCAGTGACATAGATGGTTGCAGGACAAGATTCTTTCAAAGATAAGTAATCCCTTATATTTTATTTCCGCGACTGTATATTGTTATGAAATTATATGAACACGTTAAATGCTTGAATAGAATGTATTGGATTAATGTATTTGCTTCCGTTGTATATTTCATTATGCATCTGTTTATACATATGAATGTTTTATTTCAATGCAATTTTTTTTATATATTATGTTCATGGGGCTTAGACTTCCCGGGTTGATAATGCTAGATGTGTCCTCTCCACCGAGTAGAGGGGTGGGGACATGATTGTGTGGTATCAGAGCCTAAGGTTGATGTATTGGGCCTCAATGGGCCAATATGAACAGCTGAAAGAGGCAGGATCAACCTCTGTGCTCAGCAAAAGGAAAAAGACGACATACATAAAAATTTCTAAATTTTTTCTAAGTGTTGAATATTCTCATGTGGCGGTTGAGATTGCCGCAATATTTGTTGGGTTCCAAGAAGCGAGCCGCAGTGGTGTCTGTGTTTCCTGAAGAGAGCAGTGGCGGTGACTGAATCCCCAAGAGACGATCCAATGACATCGATGCTTCCGCAATGACAGGCAGTTCGACAAGGTTTCCATCGGGAGAAAGTTTGGATTTTCTCCAACCTGGCGGCAGCTTTGGAAAGATCATCGTCAAAAGGCAGATCCCCTCAATGGGCCACAAAGAACCAACTTATCTGTCCAGCTAACAACATCCACAGTAGAAATTTTTCTAAGTGTTGGAAGAGGAATCTCCCTTGTCGGTTGTTATGATTGAAGATGAGCTGATACGTCGGCTAGATTAGATAAAAGCGAGCCGAAACAATGGCCGCGTGGGAAAGATGGAGCCGACAAGAAGGAAAAAAATTTATAAGTGTGAATATTCTTCCATGTTAGCTGAAAAGAGCTGATGCGTGATGGGTGGAAGCCGAGAACCGAGCCGCAACGGCAGGTGGAAGTCAAGCTTCGAGTCGCAACAGCGAGAGAAATTCGGGCTTCAAGAAGCAATGGTAGGCAGAATTCAGGCTTCGAGACGCAACACTAGGTGGAAACTGGGCCCCGAGCCACAACGGCAAGTGAATGCCGATAATTTTTCTACTCAATATAAAAGATGAAGGAAGAAAGGAAATTCATCTAAATGTTGGCTTAGCGATGGGTGGAAAAAGAAGAAGGAGCCGACGACGGTGGAAGAAACTTTAAGATTGAGCCGACGACGGTACTGGAGGAAACTTGAAGATCAAGCCGATGTGTGGTGAAATAAATTTGAAAATCAAGCTAATGTGCGGTGAAAAAAATTTGAAGATCGAGCATATGTGTAGCGAAAGAAATTTTAAGATTGAGTTGATGTGCAACGGGATAAATTTGAAGATCGAGTCGATGTGTGGCAGCAGAGTGTTGAAGATCAAGTCGATGTGCGACGGTAGAAAGATGAAGATGGAGCCGATGAGAAGCGGTGGATGGAAGATGATGATGGAGTCGGTACGGTGAGTGAAATTCAAAAATTTCTCGGATGTAGTGGAAGGATAAGTCGGAAGGAAAATGAAATTTGCTCCGAAATAGATATTTTTAGCACGTTTTTCAGTGAGATATGCAAGGTTAGAAAAATGAACAAATGGCAGCGTGGTTATGTGCCAGATTTTGTGAAATCGAAAGATTTACAACAACAAAAAATGAGGGCATTGCCCTCAACCCACCCTGCAGTGGTGGAATCAAGAAGAGGGCGAGCCCTCTTAACCCCCATCGTCCCCCTAAGACAGTCGTTCTTTGTGAAAGAAAATTATATGTTTTGGGCAAAGTTGTCAATGTATGATTTTTTTTTCCAAGTGAAGGTAAGTAATGTATGATTCATGTGAATGTTATGCAGCTAACAACTATGTTATTAAATATTTTGCAGAATCCTAATCACCTTATGAAGAAAAGGATATAAGGCAACAAATCGATGATCAAGAAATTGGTGAGAGAAATCTGCAATCTTCTGTAAGAGACCAACTAAACTGGTATATCAAGGGCATAAGTAAGAGCCATGCATGTAATGGTTTAATTATGATAATTGCATAAGTGTTGGAAGGGGATTGGGTAAGAATCCATTGAACCATATTTAGTAATCATGGAATGGTATGCATTTAGGAATGAATGCATTCATATGAACGACATATTGCCATAGTGTGGTGGGGCATGGAGTGGTGAAAGCAAGAGATCTCATACCATGTGGCTGTTTAAAAATTTAGACTACATTCATATAGAAATATATCATGCCCTGTGAATGTTGTTATGAATTTAATAACCAAACCAAGTGAATACTGGTGGTCTTTATTATAGTAATGCATCCCATATGAGGTAGTCGTGGCTAGGCCATAATATGTTTGAATGCATAGTATTCATGAATCAATACAAGGTAGAATTGAGTGAATATGCATTAAGAGATTTTATAAATCTTGTGATTATGCATTGAGTGGATACATATGAAAAGTTTGAGTAGATGTTGTAAAGATGCATACATAAGTATGGGTGCACATGTTGTGATGCATTGCATGAATACATAGGGATGGTGCGTGTGTTATTATGAATAAATAACGAATGAAATGATGAATTGGTGATAATTCTAGGATCATTTCATGGGATGTTATGAATGCATAATAGTAAGTGCATGAAGAAGGTAGTCATGATCGATGGGCTACCAGAATGCTCCATGGAAGTCCAAAGTGGTATAAATGTTATGACTATGAAATAATGAGTATCTAAAAGTTTCATTTAAATTGCATTAATGATGTGACTGTACCTTGCAATTTTAGTATGATTATGATTCATGTGAAGTAAATGAGTTTGGTGATATTGAATTGTTAATAGCTGGAAGTGTTTGAATTCTGGAGTGTTATAATTCTGAAAATGCTTCAGTGATTGTTGCAACAATGAAATATTATATGCATAGAGACTTACAAAGTGTTTGGCTGATTGAAGTTCAGATTGCAGGTAGATTGTTTTGGGCATGGCAATGTGGGTAAGTCCGTGATGAAGGATGGAATCTACCATGTGAAAGAACCAAACCTCATGAGAAGATTCTCATGGTTGTAAAACTAGTTTATGTGCAGAACGGATTGTCAATTTGGACTTGTAGATTTTAGAGTTGAGAATTTGTTGATAATTACTAATCATCCTTGGCTTGAATAGAATTGTGTTAGGAGGACGTATTGTAAGTGGATGTTCATGCTTTGCTAGTAAGCATAAAATTATAATGGGAAGAGTGGTTCCACTTACATGAGACAATCAATATGAGGATAGCCTCATTTCTAAGCAAATCCATTTCTGTAGTAGACAGAGTTGCAAATTCATATTGAATTTAATTGTTAGTACCATTGAATGGTTATGGAACAATCAGATTTGAATTATATTTTTAAATAATGTTGATTGTTTGGCTACTTGATAAGTGTGCCAGGAATACACATTGCAGGCAAACCATGTGTGATGGCTTGCAGGAGCCAAACTTCATGGGAATGATCCCATACCTTGGAAATGGGTTTCGGGTGAAACCCCATTGGATATTTTGGTAATGTCCAATCTGCACTACATGATTGGTAAACAATATGAGTGAGATGGTAAATATTATGTTAGTAAGACATACATGGGATATGGAATGTAAAAAGGAGTTGGATGGAAAACCGAGGGACTGTCAACTCAGAGAAAGGAGTCCCCATTCCTCATTAATGAAGAAAGAATACATCTGCAAATGGATAAGTATTATGTGTCCCTAGCTAAGAATATGCATGTCTGTTAGAGGAGCAAGTCGGTATGTCGACTTGAACGATAGTCGACTTAGTCAATCAGCCAACTAAGTCGGTCGGCCGACTAAACTAGATATTAGGTCGGCCACCTAAGGCCGTGTCGATTCACCGAACCGACAAGTAGTTATTTTGTAACTGTTTGTAAATCATATATATTAGAATGTTGAACCAGATGAGAACTTGTTTTAGTTCTTTGTATTGTATGGATCCATTCATGTTAATATAATCTGTTATTTCCTCTACTTGTTCTTATCTCTTGTCTCTATTATGTATGTATGTTTTGGTATGTATTATTGGTAACCTTAGGTGATCTGTGAGATTACAACATTGGTTCTGTTGCCGGTAGTACATGTCTGAAATGTATGCAAACAGATGATATCAGAACAGGAGATTAAGGACTAGTGGGAACATAAAGTTGCAAATTATTTTCGGAATTACGCACGAAGAAACAGATTAATGACCGCACAAGCAAAAAAAAGATTCTTTACAGAGACACATCAGAAGTTTGTAGAATCAGTGCCCCAACTTCTGAAGAAACTCCTGGATGAAAAAGTCGGAAGGGACTAAAGATCAACAATTGCTAAAAAAACTGATTCGTGGGGGAAGAGCAAACTTGTTGGAGTGGTTCGAAAAAAATTGCCGACGAATTCTGCGAGAAACAAGCAGTCGAAGAAAGGACTTCGGTGGAAACCATCAAGAAGAAATTCTACACAGACCCCACTAAGCAATTCTTGTGTTCCTTACTGACCTTGCTATTTAAATTCCTAATCGAGAAGGGAGTAGGTCATATTGTCAAACCTCGTCCATCACTTCACGGACTGCCATTAAACCCTAACTGGGTGGAAAAACAAAATAGGTGGGAAAAATTCATTGCAGAAAGGGAGTGGGAATACTTCCTAAGCAAGTAGATCGAACTATCCGGGCTTTCTAAAGCGTTGGGTAGGTTATGGGGGGGTAGATGGTCATATGTCAGGATAAAGTGGAGTGGATTCTAGTCGACTAAAAGCAAATACCAATCACCAGTAATGAGAAGTCGACTAAAAGGAAATCAAGAAGACTGTGTCATAGAAAGGTATGTCGAACCTCCATAAAATAGAGAGGGAGGAGAGACAACAAAGAAGGGAAGAAAGAAGAGAAAGAGCCTTAGTGCTGCACAGAGGAATGAGTACTAGGGAAACCGACCAGGAAAGAAATCTACCAGAGTCGGTTCATGACCCACAAGAAGAAGGTGTGGAAAAAGAGGCGTCCCCTACGGAAGAAGAATTGTGGATAGAGCAGCAAGAAGCTCTCCAATTAGAAGCTCCCCAAGAAGGAACAACTCTGTCTCCGTTGAATCCGCGTACCCGGATACAAGCCATTGTCGAAGAGGACCTCCAACTAGGAGTTGGTGACTTTGGTATATGGAGTCGACTAAACGATGAGACATACACTGGTAGACATCTTATTATCCATCGACCAAAAGAAGGAAATTGGGTTACCTTTCAAGCAGTACCCTCCAACCGAAGTATCCACTTACTTTTACCGACACATGAAGGAGCACCCCCCCTGCCAAACACAACTTTGGAGGAAACAGAACATTCAGAACTACAGACAAATAATTGCAGTTGGACTTCGACAGAAGAGGTCGAAACCAACCGACTGCTGGTCAAAGACGAAATGACAAAAACAACCGACGGGAACGAGACTTCTGTCAACAATAGTTTTGCAGAGAGGAAAAAACAAATAACGCCGCCACCCCCACCCCCACCTCCATGACCGCCACCTCCTGAAAGCAGTGACAGTGATTCCGACATGGGTCACGGGTCAGTACACATTCCTCTATATGAGGGTGATGAGGACCCCATATGACATTGGTTCGTCTATGAGTCGACTTGGGAGGCTAACCAAGTTACGGATGAAGATAGATAGATGGCGCAGTTCGACTTGGGAGGCTAACCAAAGCCGAGATTAAAGATCAAAACTTCAGATGCAAAACATCTGGCTGCAAAGAAACTAAAAACAACATCGCAGAAGCCAGGAGAAACTGTCCGCAATTATGATAAACGTTGGAAAGATCTTCTTAGCCAACTGGACTATTGTATTGATGAAAAATTATTAATCCAGTGGTTTCTTGTAGGCTTATCTCAAAAAATCCGCCAACACATGAGTTTGGAGACATTCAAGTCTTATGAAGATGCGCTTACAAAAGTTCTCCAAGTCGAAATGGATGAGGACATACCAACATAATCCACCGATCACAGACTAGAAGAACAGCTTGAGATCGTGTAGAAGTCTCTAAAAGAATTAAACCTCAAAGATCAGGACATCTGGTGCACGAAGTGCTCAACAACCGGACACTCAAAAGACAACTGTCGACAGGAAACCAGCCGACAGGACGTTCGATTCATACAAACAAACAAAAATTGTGACATTTTCCAAGAGTATGGATACCACTCGACAAAAGATTTCCCGTTCAACATGAAGAATGGCAAGGCATCTTAGTGTGCAATCTGCGAAACAAAGAATCATAACACGACCGACTGCCATATGAACCTAAAGAACCGATAGAATTATCATGCAGTCTACCAGACCACTGCAATTGCACAAAATAACAAGCAAAACAACTTACCAAACGATCAGAATAATCAAAGATATGATGGTCGAAAATATGAGCGCCAATATGACAATCGACGTGGAGGCTACGGAGGTCGAGGTCGATTCTCTGGAAATCGAGACAATCGACCACGTCGACCCATCCAATTCTTTACATGTTATAAGGAGGGGCATCGGCATGCAGATTGTCCATACAATGACAGAACTGGCCTCAAATTTTGTACTCATTGCGGAGTAGGGGATCACTCATTAGAGGATTTCCCTACCATGCTGGAAAAAATAAATAAAAAGAAAAATGTTAATGTCTTGTCGTGTGTGCAAAAAAATTATGTACTAAATACAAAGAATTTGCATATTGTAACCCGACAAGGGACAAAAACAGGAAGTGATAACCCAAGAATCAGCAAAATAAAAGAGAAAAATGTCTACCCTGATCCACTTAGAGAAAAACAAACATATAAAGAGGTAACAAATGTATTCAAAGAAATTGCACGAGAAGAAGAGGTTAATGATAATCGACATAACACAATAAAAGAGTTAATACAACTCGTACAAAAATATAACTCAGTATCTCAGTTCATCGATTTTCTATATTAAATAAAACACAACAACATCAAAAAACAAACAAAGAATATCTACAGTTTAAATCAAAAAGATAAAAGTGATGCCGACCCACTTGTCGACCTGGAAATTGAAGGATACCATGTCTGACAAGTTGTACTTGACTTCGGATCACGAGTAAACATCATGACTCTTGACACTTGGGAACAACTGGGCAGACCTCGATTACATGAGTCAGGTATATACATAAAAATAGCCAACCAGGGCCTAATTGAACCTATTAGAGTCTGGAAAAATGTTGATACAACTATAAAAGGAATCTTGACCAAAGTCGACTTCAAAATCATTGACCCTAAGGAAGGATCCAGTTCCTTCCCAGCGTTAGTCAGTCGACCTTGGGGTAGAAATATGAAAACATCGATATCCCTGGACAAAGAGAGAATCAAATAAAAAGGAAATGGACAAAAGGTCACTGTACCTATTCATCCATCTCAAGGAGAACCTTAGGTAGAACCTATCGACAAAGAAGTTGATATCCGACAACTTTATCAGATACAGAATAATGAAGATTACACAGAACCTAAAACATATGGTGAACTTTACTTAGGTAATAAAGACTCAGTCGGTTATAATTCAGACGCATAATTATATGATTGGGAAGTCAAGAACTACGAAACACAAGCAAGAGGGTGTTGGAATATCCAAAAAGTACATAAAAATCCCACCCAACAGTGCTTCATAGTGTCCATTGCCCCAAAAATATTTGAGAAGAAAAATAGGGAATACCCTACTTTAAACCCTACAAAATGTAAATACTACACAAATAGAAAGATACAAGGAAAGAGAATCACCAGTCATGCATGTAGAACAAGTTTCCAAAAATATTGGTGAACATGGTCGACTACAAAGTTTAGTAGAAACTTTTACAGGACAAGCTGCTATATGGTGGGATACCCATCAGACAAGACTGCAGACCTGGACAACAGCTTCAACTTACTTTGTAGAAAGGTTTGGAGGAAAAAAGTTAACCAAACAGGCTCAGACACCTATATTCATCCAAGGACAGAATCCAGAAGATCATATCAAGACATGTGAAAAGGAATGGAGAAGACTTGGGTACAAGGATGAACGAGCATGGCCACACCTGTTTCCATCAACTCTCTCCAACTTGCCAAACAAATGGTATAAAATGGAAGAAGCTAGAGGTGAAACATTCTTATGGCATGAATTCAAATAAAATTTCATTAAAGATTTCAACTTTATACCACAAAATGAAAATTTGGTCGAAACAGCAAAACATATTAAAGAATTTATACAATCGACAAAAAATAAACTCCTAAAAGACAACCAACAGACAATAAAATGTAACAATATACAAACCGGGACAATACCACAGTCGACACGACTACAGTTAGAAAACGAAAATACAGAAGGAAAAAGCTTTAGATGGAAATCAAACCATGTCGAAATGACCAAACCTATTCGCGCAGTGTTTAAAGTTGAAACAACCAACACGGAGGAAGCCGACCGAATGACTGCCGCCAATTTCCCTGCCACATTCTCCCAGTTTAAAGAAGGAATTCGACCAATCAATGAAGCCAAAGCACCAGAATGGCTAGATGCTAAATTCAAAACTAAAGAATTTGACATCTCAAATGATGATCGACCAAAAATGGCAAAGATTGGAGATTACTGGAGTGAAGAGCAAACAACAGAGATAGTGAACTTACTAAAGGAGTTCCAGGATGTATTTTCCAGAGACTATAAAGACCTCAAAAGCTTAGTCCATGAAATTGGTGAAATGAAAATCGACACTAAACCTAATGTTTGACCTGTGAAGAAAAGGCCATATAAGCTAGCTCACAGACACAATGAGATAGTCAAAAATGAAATTGATAACATGCTTGCAGCAGGCATCATCTACCCTATTGACCAATTAGAATGGGCAAGTCCAATGGTAGTCCAACCTAAGAAACATGATCCGACCAAACTAAGAGTTTGTGTAGACTTCAGAGAGCTAAATAAAGTGACACTGACAGACCCATTTCCAACTCCTTACGTAGATGAAATCTTAAATGAGGTGGTAGGACATGAATACTACTCATTTATAGATGGATTCTCAGGTTATAAGCAAGTGCCAATAACTAAAGAAGATCAGAAAAAGACAACATTTGTATGTGAATTCGGCTCATTTGCTTACAAGGTTATGCCTTTTGGATTAAAGAATGCACCTGCAATATTCTCTAGAATTGTGGTCAAGACATTCCAAGAGTATATTTACAAAACCATGGTAGTATACTTTGATGATTGGACAATATACTCCATGTTAAAAGATCATTGCAAGTGGCTAAGACTTATGTTGGAAAGATGTAGACAAATCCAGTTAGCCCTAAATATCAAGAAGTGTATATTTGTCACCACCATAGGGATATTGCTAGGACACATTGTCTGTAAGGAAGGCATTAAGGTCGACTTTGCAAAAATCAAAATTATCCTAGACTTAAATCCACCAGTGAACTCAAAACAAGTCAGAGTGCTACTAGGTCATACAGGATATTATAGAAAATTCATAAGATATTATTCAGATATGACCTATGCACTAGAAGAACTATTAAGGGAAGATAACGAGTTCGACTGGACATAAGAGTGCCATATATCATTTGAAAAACTAAAAAGAAAACTAGTCGAAGCACCAATCCTAAGGTTTCCAAACTGGTCGATCAAATTCCATGTTCATATTGATGCATTAGGTCTAGCAATAAGAGCAATCCTAACTCAACCAGGAGATGATGGAATGGATTATCATATAGTTTACACTAGCAGAAAATTAAACAAGGCTGAAAGAAATTATTCGACAACAGAAAGAGAAGCATTAGGAATGGTCTTTGCACTACAAAAATATCAACATTATGTTCTAGCTAACCCATTTATATTCTATACTGGCCATTAGGCACTTAAGTACCTTGTCAATAAACCTCTACACCAAGGAAGGATTTGTCGATGGCTACTTCTATTTCAAGAATTCAAATTCGAAGTTGTTGTCAGACCAGGTAAGTTAAATGTCGGTCCCGACCATTTATCCCAAATCGACACAAGAGAGGAACCGACAGGAATCAAAGATGACTTACCAGATGCACATCTATTTTGGATAGAAGCAGTCCCAACAGAGTTAGAGGAAATAGCTCAATTCTTAGAAGATGGACAAGCACCAGAAAGAATGAGTACAAAGAAGAAACAAATCCTCGCTATGAAGGCTGCACCATACAATCTTATAAATGGATTTCTTTACAAAATGGGATTAGATGACATCCTCAGAAGGTGTGTACTGGAACATGAAAGAGACAACATTATGCATGAAGCACATTATGGACCTGCAGGAGGACATTTCCAAGCAGACACAACTGCAAAGAAAATCCAACAATCAGGGTTATGGTGGCTGACACTTTACAAAGATTGCAAAAATTTTGTAAGTCAATGTGACAGATGTCAATGACTAGGTCGACCCCTGCCTAGCACAGAAATGCCTTTGATATCAGTAAACCCAAGTTTGACATTTGAAATTTGGGCCATAAATTTCGTAGGACCATTTCCTATACCAGCAAAAAGGACAGGTGCAAGGTATATCAAAACTGCAGTTGAATATGTGACCAAATGGGCAGAGGCAGAACCTTTCGACACATGTTCCAGTGAGATAGTTGCTAAGTTCATCTATGAGAATATCATTACCAGATTTGGATGTCCATTAACCTTAATTAGTGATCAGGGAACACACTTTATCAATAAAACTATCAAATCCCTAACCAACCAGTTCCAAATCGACCATCGTCGGAGTACAGCATACCATCCTCAATTCAATGGAGCAATTGAAGCATTTAACAAAACATTGACAAAAGGTTTAACAAAAATATGTAATGCTGATAAGGACGAATGGGATGAGAAGATACATGTAGTATTATGGGCATACAGAACAGCATATAAACACTCAACCGTCCAAACCCCCTTTCATCTTGTTTATGGACAGAAAGCAGTAGTTCCACTACACTTTCGACAACAGACACCTATTATTGCAAAAATCTTACATGTCAATGTCGAACAATGAAGAAAGGACCGACTATTGCAACTAAGTAAACTAGAATAACACCGACTACTCGCGATGCAACATCAAGAAATCTAGAAACAACAACAAAAGGCATGGCACAACAGAAACATCAAGAACAAAAACTTGTCGGTAGGAGACCTTGCTTTAGTATAAAATTGTCAAGTAAAAGGAAAACCTAAAAAGTTACATACATAATGGATGGGACCCTACGTTGTCGAAGAGATACATACTAGCGGATCAGTCCGACTAAGGACGTTGCAAGGCATAGTATTTCAGAAACTCGTTAATGGAGCCCAACTAAAACGCTATAGAAACTAAAAATAAACATTTTGAATATATATATATATATATATATAACGACCATAACCGTTAGACAAAAACTATAAAAATCTACAAAACCCACAAAGCAAAAATAATACTGTTGTAAGCAGAAAAATATGACAGGAAATCACCAATTCGACAACCGACATCATGCCCATCGACATAACACCATCGACCATTTTCACAACTCACGTTGACCGACGACCTCGATAGTCCCATCGCGCATTCATGTCCTCGAGCGCCGAAACTAATTCGCCATTAACGCACACTCAAGTGTTCCAACTGGAACATCACGTCCGCCATTAATACATACATCGACAAGAACATCCAACGTGCCCCCTATAAATAATGGACCGCCGAAGGTTCATTCATTGCAAATCAAACAGAGAGAGCATCAGAGCAACCAGACAACTGAAAGGCAAAAACACCTTAGTGAAATCGATTACCAAACCGACAAAATGGCACCCAAACAGATTAGAGCCTCAGCCAAAGCCAAGGTATTATATAATGTAGAAACACCTTTAGTCAGGAGGCTAAAGAACATTAAGAATGCTAAGGTACAGGAGGGTTCATGGAAAAAACTGTGGACCGAGGTAAAAGAGTGGGCTTACGTTGATAATAAGCCTACTCAAGTTGCCGAGAAAATACAATACAATACCATATTCAACTATGTCAATGCACCGCTTATGGTGAGCTTCGATGGCACAAAAGAAATAACCGTTAAGTTTATCATAAGCTGGTACCACAACAGCCAATTTTACTTCAACCAACCGGTCGACATCTTTGGAGAAGTCATCTCCAAGCTGACAGGTCTCTCAAACAAAGGAGACCCAGTACCAGTCGGTATTAAACAGGGACTAGTCAAAGAATTAACAGGGGTCACCATCGGGCAAAAACTTAAAAGGGTTGATGATCAATCAAATCACAGCCCGTACGCCATAGATTGTGGCCAAAATAATAGCCATCACACTCACCCTGACAGGTTGAGGAAGCGACCTCAAGTTAGATATGCTAGAAGCAGTCGACACCATTGCGACTAATAGAAATATCTACAGATGGTCTGAGTATGTTGCCGAAATGGTCAAAACCATCTATGAAAGATGCCAAGAGACGAGAGGAATCATCAGGTCCCCATCCCTTATCTTATGGATAGTCATGTATTCTATTTTCCCCAAAGGACACAAAAGTTTTCAAGAACCGACAAAATTCCACATGTGGAGATTCAAATCCTTCTCCCAGAAAGGAACATTGAAGGAACTTGCAGACGAAAAAGTGCTGTTGGAAAACTGGCTCCAACAGCTAAAAGTCTGCACAACTAGATGGAGGGTGCCTTAAAACATCCGACGAAGTCTACCCAAAAAGTCCCACATCCAGTTAGAGCTCGACCATACTTTGGTGTGGTACATGCGGGACGTTAAATCAAATGCAAAGGCCCTTAATTATTATCCGTTGGTCTAACAGATCTTTTGGGAGCTGTCTCGACAAGCTGGAACAAAAATACCAATACCAGCGAAGGCCAAGGAAATCGAGGAGCCATTAACAGACCAGGAGAAAGAAGAGGATTATGAGCTGAACCTCTACATCAGTACCTTTGTGTCGAAGGAGACGCCGGTTGAACACACTGGCCGACTTCAAATCATCATCAAACCTCCAACGGCATCAAGGACAAAACCACAGATAGAAGAAACACATGCAGAGCAGCAGGAATTCCTTCCAACTAAAGAAAGTCTCATCCTGACCCAGGAGCCAAGGGGAGAGACAGAAGCAGACAACCCAGATTATGCTATCACCAAATAAATTATAAGAAAATTGTCGAAAGAGATAGAAACTGCAAGAAGGAGGCAAAGAACACAACAAGCACAAGGGAAAGGAAAGTGCAAGCTTCTCCTTCCAGAGTCATCAGACGATGAAGAAGAACTAAGAGCTATGACCATCGACATAATTGAAGATGCCACAGTAAATAAAGTACAGGTGGAAACTCAGTTCCAGAGATTTGTCGAGGCAGGAGCATTACAAGGTCGACCAAAGAAAGCCAAAAACACACACACGTCGATCCTTAAAAATGTTATAAAGCTGGTGTCTACACCCCCACCTCCATCCCCGACAAAAGTCACTGAAGAGTTAGCACTGGAACACCTCTCGATAAGCCCACTCGACTTATGCAAGAGTGTTATGTCGGAGGCAGTGAAAGAAAAATTTGATAGGGACAAAGATCTACAGGCATTCATTGAGAAACTGCCTGAGATATTCATGTCAGTACAGAAGCTATCCACTAAAGCACCCCTTTTTGAAGCTGGTGGATCCCGAAAACCTGGCCAAGTCCTTCAGGAACTAAAAACTTTTGCGACTTCGGTCTTCGAAAGGAACCTTGACAAGGAAGCCGAAGTTGTAGGATGTCAGACCATGACTATCACTCTGATCGACCCTACACCCCAACCGCTAGCTGCTGAATCGACCACTGGAGAGGAAGAAGAGAATATCGAGGATATAAATCAAGAACTCAACCAACTCTTCTCCGATTTTGATTCACCTCCTCAGATCGACAATCCACCTCTTGACCTCACTTTCGCCAACCCAATCACACCCGACCATTCACCAACTCCATCACCACCACCACCACCACCCCCTAACTCAGAACCCCTAATCCAACCATCTGCATCAGAACCAACCCCACCTCAACCATCAGCACCGACTGCATCCACTTCTAAACCCCTTGCATCTAATCAACCAGAGGCAGCAGCCACCCCACCTCCACAAACAGAGAAACCATCAACCACTGCTGCACCGCAAACAGCCCCGACCCGACTTTTGTAGGTACACATGTGCTAACACAAGCAAAAACGGACAAGCATAAGAAGAAGAAGGAGAAGAAAAAGAAGTAGCATCATGGACAGACATCAATGGTCCATATCAAATTGAAAGATGCCACCAACTTGAATGATGCAAAGCTAGGACAACTCCTGCAAACCCTATCAGTTGAAGCAAAGGAAAGGAGCCAGCAAAGACATAAGGAACTTGACAACAAGGACAAATAACAAGTCGAGTTCCTCAACAAATGCAGAAGCCTAGTACAATCAGTAATACTAGGACCGACAAAGGTCGACACCGACAAATCGCTCGAAAGAGCTTACCAGCTATTTGAAAGCATGGTGTCGGCGCTCCAAGCATAGATTCAAGAAACAAAGGAAGGGTAGAAAGAAGAAATTGTCCGACTACTAATGGCACAGCACACAACCTTTTCTGAAGCTTACAGCGTGTTGCAAGATCACATGGAGGAGTCTGTCATCACCAAGAAAGTACTGCGAGACTGGCCTACTTACTACGGGCAAGTCTATCAACAAACTCAGCAGACCCAACAAGGGATCCAAGCACTTGAAAAAAGGAAAACCACTGATGAGACACTTAGAAGCACAATAGAAGACCAAATAGTGCTTGAGATAGCCAAGCTACAGAAACTCGAGCGAGAAGCACATCAGTGGGTGCATCAAGCCATTCCCAATCTGGAAAAAGTAGACATCATCTGCCCGCAGATGAAACAACTTATAGAGACTGCAGAGGAGAAGGACCAGTTTATGCGTCCCAACATGGAAAGAATAGCTGAAATTTCCATGCCAGAAAAAATGTCGATCCTATCAAATCTTACTACACTCACCATCGACATTCAGAAAATACTGCAGAGTTGGATAGATTTCCGACATCACTTAGCCGTGATGACCCCAACAATTGTCGAAGTCTGCATGCAGAAAAGACCAACAATCAGACGTCACAGCCCATGAAGGACAAGCACGAAGCAAACGACTACTTAGACAGACATTTTTGGTCCCTCCCTGTTTCTTCGGGACGACGAAACGTTTTGCTCGTGGGGGAGATGTTAGAGGAGCAAGTCGGTATGCCGACTTGAATGATAGATGACTTAGTCGATCAGCCGACTAAGTCGGTCGGTCGACTAAACTAGAGATTAGGTCGGCCACCTAAGGTCGTGTCAGTTCACCGAATCGACAGGTAGTTATTTTGTAACTATTTGTAAATCATATATATTAGGCTATTGAGCCAGATGAGAACTTGGTTCAGTTCTCTGTATTGTATGGACCCATTCATGTTAATATAATTTGTTATTTCCTCTACTTGTTCTTATCTCTTGTCTCTGTTATGTATGTATGTTTTGGTATGTATTATTGGTAGCCTCGGGTGATCTGTGAGATTACAACAATGTCCAATTGTTAGAGTCAATATGCATAGCATGTTTTGATATTGTTTCCATTACGACAGACTGCTTGAGTATGAGTAAGGCCTAGATGGCTCACATCAGAAAGGGTTGCACACTTTCCTAATGTTGGGTCATGATAGGGTTTTCAATATTAACTACACCCTAGGGAGTGGACGCATTCCTGGTGTTTCAATACTTGATAGTGAATGCTATGAAATATGGTTATAGTTTTAGAGAAATAACGCTTATAAGTTTGCTTATACTGCTTGTGTTGTCAACCTAAATAGATGCAATTTGGTGTTGCACACTATAGAAGCAAAAGTAAAAGGTTGTTGTGAGGGGTTGTGGTTTAAGGGTTGATGTGTATAAGAGGATGTTGTGGAGGTTGTAGGGATTTCGATGAAGGATTGTGAAGGTGTTGATGAAAGGGATGTTATATGCCCAGGGCTCCATAGTAGAGCTCTACCTAGAAATGGTTGTCGTGAAGTTTCCTTCCAAATCAACATGAAGGTGTACTGGTTGGACAACACAGTCCTGTTCCATATAATATTCTGCTTTTGTTCTTTAATGGGATGCTCTTGAATTTCAGCGAAGAAAAGTAGATTCAGCACATCTACAGGTGGTCCTATCATACGAGTGAAGTGGACATAACAACACAGACCTGTTCCATATAGTATTGTTCTTCTGTTCTTTAATGGGATGCTCATGAATTTCAGCGAAGCAAAGTAGTTTCAGCACATCTACTTTACTTTGCAAAAGCATAAAGCGGGGCTTTATGTGTCATTAAATTTTCAGGTCACAGTATGAATTTTCAGAGCACGGAAGTGGCCATGGAATCCTATGAAGTAGCCCTGTGGGTTGTGATTTTCACTGTCACTGTGCTCCTCATTGGCATAACATTCATTGCAGGAGAACGAAATAGGCAGAGAGATAGGAGACAGATTACAACACTCTGGCTAACAGACAAAGAATTTAACTACCGCATAGCCATGTTCAAGCTTGAAGAATACTCAGAGTGGTGCATCAATATTCGTAACAACCAGAGCCATCTCCAATTTCCTCTCCTCCTCCTTAAAGCCCAATTGCCCTCCAACGACGTCCATAGAATAAAAGAAGCTGAGTTCTACAGAGAGATTGCTGCAAGTTACTGGGATGCTGTACTGCTTGATCATCTACAAACGAAATATACAAATGATAGTTTTTTAATTATATCCAAGTGGGAGAAGTACAGGACTCTGGTGGAACCCATGGATATAGCATATTTCTATGGAATGGGTATGGATGAAAAGCATGGACATTATTATTTGGATGGCAATAATAATATACCTGCTCGTTACAGAGTGATTGAAGAGACGTGGTTGAATTCTCTGAACGCAGGAGATAAAGAGAGCACTGCTATTTGGTGGAAGGAGTTGAGAAGGAATGTGTGTGAACAGGTGAAAGGTTTGAGAGAAAGAATGAGAAGCAGACCTCATGAGATGCATATTGAAATTGGAGACTCAAATTAAATCAAAGTTGTTGGTCTCTCTGTTTAGTTTATGCATTTTCAGAGTTGTTGGTTTCTGTGTTTGGTATGTTTGTATTGCCTTAATCATTAGCAATCATCATTCATCATTCTCTGTTTTTGGATGTATATCATGGCATTTATGCGTCAACTATCACATTCAAAACCAGTGGGTTCGACCATCACATACCAATAATTGCTATCAAAGCATAAATCCCCAACAGTTAGTTGTTAATTACCTAACTACTGGCTCAGACTCGGCACATATCTTTTTTTTTAATCATGGAACAGCAACCTCCCAAGAGTACATCCAACAGCCTGCAAGCTAGATATACCAATAACTTCTGATTTAGCAGAAGCTCCCAATTTAGCAGGAGCTCCCGAAGCTCATTGAAGTGAGCCTCTGCACCTCTCAATCTCCGAGAATCTAGATGTTGATCATCTCTAACCCCTTGGAAGGTAATGGATCCTTGCTTCATGGCACCATTTATGCAATTGAACCCTCAGCTAATGAAGGATGTACTACTTATCTTGATGCAAATGCTACATGGTTCGAACCAACGCTTAAAAGATGAATGTCTTCCTATGTAGTTATGGATGATTTGATAAGTGTGAATTGGTGCTAATCATATAAGCATGTTGAATGAATGGTATGTTTTCATCCCAAGTGCAAGGTTCTGTATAATTATACATACATAATATATGAATTATGGTTCCATGACCAGAGTCTATTTGGCCATTGGTATGGGCCTGGAAAACAATAGAGCTTGAGTTTGCTCCATATTCTAAAAATCATTGATAAATTTAGAATCACCATCAAATCATATAAAGGATGGTTAACCAAAATGTGATCAAATATGGATAAAATACAAACAAGATGTATAGAGAGTTGTGTTGCTCCCATAACTAATACACGTTCATGTTGGTGCTTGGCATAGGTACACTATTGACCACAAGGATCGAATGGAATCACCAAGAGACTCTAAATGAGTGTGAACTATATGCAATCGTAAAGAGAAAAGACGATGAATCCATGAACAAAAGAAACATAATAGGTGGTGCTTGTAGACTAAAGAATCAAGCACTATAAATCACACTATGAATCGATATGATGAGATGATACAGATAAATGTTTGAGTAGTAAACCATCCATGTGAGAAAAAAGACACCCCTTCAAGAGGGGGTTATGAGCCGCTACAAAACAATTTCACAAAGAGGGCATTTAATCATAAATAACCACGTGTGAATTACCACCATTTCAACACCCCTAGTTAATCTTAGCAAGGGGATATGAAGAAGGATGATGAAGTATAGAAAAAGGAATAGGCATACCTAGCTCAATAGAGATATAAGGGTAGTTGAAAACATTTAGAGGAGAGTGGGTATGAGATGACCCAAACCAAATACAAACATGGATGGGTATATAAAGACCCAATTATCATCTTAACACTGCTAAATTCCTAAGGAAATGCCATTATTGAATTACTCATCATCTAGAGACATAAAATATTGATATGGGCAATTGACAAGGAAGTGTGGAAAAGAGGAACACCACTACTGAATTACTCATCATCTAGAGACATAAAATATTGATATGGGCAGTTGATAAGGAAGTTGAGAAAAGAGTAACAAGTACAAGAGAGAAAAGTGAGTCGTCATACCAAAATTCAGTGTAAAGTCACAAATATGAACCCACAGAATAAGGACCCACACTTCGAGAATATGACTAACCAAATATATTAAAAAAATGAGTAAAGAAGATGTTTAACCATAAAATATCGCACGATAAAGATTATCATCTTCCCAAATTTTCTCGTCAAGATCGTTAAGTTTTTTTCAACTCCACTAATTTATTCCCTTGCTATTTCCTTGTCGTTCATAATCTTTTCTTTGACACTGAACATATTCAACATTTTTAATCATGGACACATTGAATTCTTTTTGAAATTGTAGAATGTAGAACTTTAAGATGTAGAATCGATATCATTTAAATGGTGAATGACAAGTAAATTCTAAAATAAGCACAACCAAGTTAAGTACTATGAAATTATACATTATCCATGGGTCAACTACTAGTCCACCCCAAATTATATGTTATCTATGCATTCGTGCATTAGCTATCAGTTATTCATTTATCAACCAATAATTAATTTTTATATTCTTTTTTTATCTCTCACATTCTTCTAGTTATCTACCATGAACTGTTGGTTACCATGCATGAATTGTTGTCCTGCTTAATATTTAATAATGTTATAATTTTGTTGGGGGTGGGTAAGGAATTCTCCTTGATTAATATTTAACAGTGTTATAACTTATTTGGGGTGGGTAACTAATTCTCCTTGATTTCAAACTAAAATAGTAGAAACCTTTGCTTGGGACTCTATGTGGTCACCAGCATTAAAGTTGAGAGTTATGCTTTGTTTTTTAGCTTGGAAATATTGGTTTATATGGGTGTGGCAAATGTGATAATCCTAGGATATTACGTGCTCGTCATTTCACAAGCCCCCAAAAAAGCTTTATCTATGGATTTGAGGGAGGATGGAATTTCGAATTAGACACTTAATTAAGCAAATCATAGCATGTAGTATGATGCATATAAAGAGGGAAAACAATGTTGAGGCATATCACTTAGCCAACCCAATTGTCAAATTGGATTAGGGTGTTGTGGAGGGAAAAAGGGGTCCTTAACACTTATTATGACTCCCCTAATGTCTTTTATGGGCATGTTTTGTATCCCATTCACCATTTATTGCATGCATTCGAATTGCCAACTCTCAATTGTCTGAAGTATGAGACATGGTGGATATTTATTCCATCGTACATGAAGGTTACCTTGATGGTTCTCCTGTGCATTTAGAAAGTTTTTGGTGTTTCGATTATGGAGTCTTATGGAGCTTCGATAATTCATTACTGTGTTCAATTTTAAGTTTTCCCTTGGAGTGAAGATTATGTTTTGTTTGTGGTGGATTTATGTCGGGGAGGTGAGACAAAAGAACAACCAAAGTTGTAATCCCTTCATCTTGTTTCTAGGGGTCCCTATTTGGATTTCAAGGAGTTGAGTGTAGGGGCAATTAGGCTATTTTGAGTATAGTTGGTCAAAGTTGAAGACCTGGGACATCATGGTGTTTGAAGAGTCTCACTGAGGAGCTAGCCCAAGGGAGGTGAAGGCAGATATTGTTGATCCAAGGGCCATCTTGATGCGATTTTCTACGCAATTGGAAGGTGTTGTAGTGGTCGTGTCTAATTTATCATGTCATGTTTCAAACATGGACTACCGCTTTGATGATATGGAGGGACAGCTGTAGGTTCAAGGTGCTCAACTAGAGCAAGTCACCCTATTGTGGATAGACACAAGGATATGTTGCAAGGGGAGTAGACTCGCGAGACTAGGTTTGCAAATTCAAAGGATATGGAGGGAGAATTCGTGCAACAACAAGTCAAGGTTTTCGTGGACATCTTCAACACCCGTTAATCAGGCAATGAGCCCACAAAATTCCAAGAATGACTCAGTTGCATGTTATCTTTTCAATCTTTAGTATATGGTTTGCTTTTATGTGATGTTATTATGACAGTTTGTTAAGATGTACATCTTTCAAAATGTGGTAATGGCAGATGTAATAGTTATTTTGTTTTTGGTAGTTTCTCTCTTACTCTATGTGGACTAGTTATTTTGT
>LPNX010815393.1:238824-249707 GCA_001517045.1 Pseudotsuga menziesii | reverse complement strand
ATTAATTTATCCTATCACACCAATGATCCAAGATGACAAACTGAAGAGATGCTTCACCTTTTTCCCAACGCACAACTGATTTAGGGTCACATAAAACCTGTAGAGCTAAAATACCCCTTGAATATGTAAAAAGAAGAAGTCCCCAAAGAGCCAATAACTATGCCCTTGTATTGGTTCTTGTACCACATCCAAGCCATAACAAAAAATGAGTCCCGTGTGACATTCTGCTCATCATACCTCCTCCACATTGGCTAGAAGGAGAAACACCATAAAAAAAAACCAATAATCTCATCGTATGAAAAAACAGGTTCCTTGCATAATCTTTGTTTTTTATGTATATGATTCCTATGTAAGTCTCTATATCAACCCTGAATTCTTAAGCTAACCAACTGAGAGTATTGTTGCATTAATTTGTTAAAAGATACAATTTTTCCTCTATTTCCAAATTCCCCAACCAATAAAGGAGGGAAGTTCTTTGTACTAAGGGAAGTTGTTAGTCCAGAACTTCAAATTTTCATCAAATATAGACTGAACCTAGTCCCTTGAAATGTGTAGCCCTGCAAGAACCTCATTCCAAAAAATTCTAATAAATAAACATTTCACAAATAAATGGTAAACAAATTTAGGATCATTTTTGCATAAAATACAAATGTTAGGACCCTCAAACCCTCTATTGGTCAAATTTTCCCATGTCAAATTTTTTTTTTCTAAACAGAGCAAGGAGAAGCATTTTATTTTTAATGGAATATGCCATTTCCACCAATTTTTATGCCACCATTTCTCAACATTATCACAAGATATTGTAGTGATAGCCTCATAGGCTAACTTTGCATTAATTTTACCATCATCTTGTTCCAAGACCATACCAGTCTGTCATCCTCTTTAGATAATCTTGTGCCAAGGTGGTTTAGACCTAGAATAAAACAATTTAATTCTTCAGCAAGGTAACCTATAAGACCTAAATCACTTATAGAAAGCTAGTAAGAAGACAATCCATCCATCATATTGTGAACATGAGCTAATATGTAATAACCTTGAATAGTAAGTTGATTAATAAGAGCTCGTAACAGTTTGTACATATACTACCTACCAATAAATGGATCAATACCAAGATGGATAATTTTCCATTCGCAATTTTTGACAATAGCCATGAACCCAACCAAGGGTAGGACTTGATAAATCCATACCAAAAATTTGAAGCTTAACCTACATAATTTTTTTGAATTCCTAATCAATTCTACAACAAGTTTGTTTTTAAAGTATTTTGCAAATAAAGTTTCTTTCCATACAGCAAAGCCAAATAAACCCCTCCATAAACTATTGAGAGGCAGGGTTGTATTGAACCAAAGGAGGTTTCTTAATCCCCATCCCCTAGAGACTTTGGCATTGATATTCTTTCCCAAGCCATATGAAATTTATTTTTTATCACCATTACTTGGCCATAAGAAATGCATCATTTTTTCCTTGTACTATGAAGTATGGACACTGGGATCTTTGCAAGGGAAAGCCAATAAACATGAATGCTTTCCAATACATATTTCACCATAGTCAGCATGTCTCCAATGGAAATCCACTTGTAACACCAACATCCTATTGTTTTTTCATTTTTTCTAGAAAGCCACATCCAATCTATCTTGACATAATTATTTGGTTTCAAAAAATACCCAATTTTTTTTGAAACCATTCGATAACTGCTCTAAGTTGAAAGGAAAAAAACATGTATATGAGTAATTACATAGTCCTAAACATCATTATGAATAAAGTAAGAATTTTGAATATTGGCCTCCATTCCAAAGGAATCACATAGCAACTAGATAAACTCATGAAAACTTTTCCATTCTTCCATGGTACCACTACATAATAACAGTACATCATCCACAAAGAGTAATTCGGTAGTGGAATGAACAGAGGTTACTTTAACACTTGATAATTTATTCTCTTGTTTATCTCTCCCAATAAGTCTACTTAGTCCTTCCACCACTAGAAGGAACTAATAGGGGGGGTAAAGGATACCCTTGTTGAAGACCCCTATAACTATTAAAACAAGATGAAGGATTCCCATTGATTAAAACAAAACAAATTTTTTTTAACACACTACCTTATCCAATTAGTGATCAATAGAGGAAGGCCAACTTGAAGCATAATTAATTTGAGGAACACCCATTCAACTCTATCATATGCTTTCATCATATCTATTTTTAGAATAAGAGAAACAAGTTTCTTTGTTTTTTGGAATGGGTGCATTTTCTAGTAACCCCAATTGCATTAAGAATTTGCCTCACGTTTAGAAAGCCAAATTGTTCTTTTGATATAAACTCAACTAATTTAGGATCCATTATATTAGAGAACACGTTAGAGATGGTCTTATAGACCATAATACACAAGGATATAGGTTTATATTCATCAAAGGGCTCGGGATCGAAACTCTTTGGGATAAGAGCAATAAAAGTTGAATTTAAGGAGCTTGACACATATCCATTTTCTCGGGATTCTTCAACCATTCTCAATAGATCTTCACCCATGATATCAAAGAAGGAAAACAGTAATTCCATGGTAGAGCCATTAGGGTCGGGACTTTTCATTTTGACAATTTTTTTTAAGGATGGCTTCTATTAATTCTTCTAAAGTAACTTCCTTCCCAATTTGTAGACCTTCCTCTACAAAGAAAAATATGGGAAAATGTTGGACAACTTTAGCTGAGCATACCTATTTGTCCTTTTTGAATCCCTGGAAACTTCAAAAAAATGAGAGACAATTGCACCTTCCAATTCCTTTTTTTTTGAATTGATAGTCTTCCCCCGAGTATCCTTAAGCTCCCAAATAGATTTAGAAATCCTTATGTGATTGGAAAACTTATGGAAGAACTTAGTATTATTATCGCCTTCTTTAAGCCATATGGATCTACTTTTAACGTTTGTGGTCAGCTCATTTAACCATTGAGATGATGGGGTACTCATATTATGTATATGAGTTTATTGTTCTGCCCAAATTTGTTTAATGCCATAGCATAAATAAATATACATGGCGGCCCAAATTATCTTGTGCATACATTATAATTTATAGGAAATTCAAACATAAATTACAGGTTCCATGCCAAGCAATTCCATGCATTTACATAATTACAACTAGTAAATTGAAACAATAAATAAAAACATATTGAAAATATAACATTTGCGTACATAGTAAGGTACTTATCTTAATGTTCTCCAATTGGCTGCATGTGAAGGATGTTCCTCCCAGCCATAGACACTCTCAAATCATATCTTACTTTGATAGGCCACCCCCCGAGTTGGTGCTATTAATACACAAGGGCAAATCTCTCCTACTGCCACTCTACTTAATCAACCCATTGGTGTAGAAACCCCCTCCACAACTGTCCCAATCCTCAATTCTCCTTCCTCATCAACATGCACAACGCCAGGAACAACCTCCCTTCTCTTAGCTAATTGTCCCTTGGGAAACCTCTAGTTCCTTTCTAGTGCTCCAGCACAGGCTAGACAGGAAGTCTCAAATTTGGGACTCCAGGGCACAAGCTGCAGGCCAGGTTTCTCTCACACACCAGTCTACCCAGGTTAATGTCATGCATAGTTCATGTTCAACAATGACATCTTCATTCTTTGTTCTAGTACCAAGATATGGCATTTGATGGCGAAGGCAAGGGAGTGGAATGGAATTTGAATGGTGGAAGAATGCATGAGGAACAACCCCCCCCTCCCGCCAAGCTTAATTTCTCACTTTTATAAGCACAATTAAGGTTTCCATGTGGTCACTCCACATGGGCCCACTTTCCCCCTCTTAATCCCATCTTAGGACTATTAAACAAGGTTTGATAAAAATGTGGCTCTTAATCTTGGTTTAATAACTTGGTTTAAATTTCTAAGGCTAAGGATATAAGCTAAACTTTATCACTTCCCCACTTGTGGATTCATATCCCCCCATCTCGTCTTCATCCTTCTTCCTCTATGACCATTTAGAAATTTTATATTAATGTAAAAAATGTACATATTTACATAGCCCTTCCACTTCAATATTTACCCCATCATCGTGACCATTTGTTTCTAGCTTCTTAGCCCTTTTACTTCAATATTTACAAATTTACAATGTGGGGTCAAACTAGGGTATTACATTCCCCTCCCCCTTAATTTATGCAATGTTCCCAATGCATCATCGACACTATGTACATTTACAAAATTTTATTATAACTTCAAAATAGTTGTGGGTATGCTTCCCACATCATATCCTTGAGCTCCCACGTTGCTTCTATAGGACTGTAATGGGTCCGTTGGACCTTTACTTGCCCGATGGCCCTGTTTCTCAACAATGTAGCTTTATGATCAATGATACGTAGTGGTTGCATTGAAATATCTCCTTCTAGTTCCACTTGAATCAAAGTCTAATTAATTATGTGGCTAGGATTAGGTACATATTTAGTTACTAAAGACGCATGAAATACATTAAGAATCAAAGTCTAATACATTATGTGGCAAACAAGCAGGAATGCTAATGCATAAGCTACAAACCCTATCCTATCCAAAATTTCAAATGGCCCATAAAATTGGTCTACAAGCTTTGGATGAACTCTCAATATCAGGGAACTCTTCTTTGGCTTGACTTTCAAATACACACGATCCCCCACTTTAAATTATTTTACTGATCTTCCTTTGAGTGCATAACTTTTTTGTCTGTCGTGTGCCACTTTTAAATTCTGCCTGATTTTTACCATCTGCTCTTTCATTTCTCTGAGTAATTCTTGCCCAATTATCATTTTGTCGTCTAGATTGTCCCAACTGACTGGAGTATTGCGCTTTTTGCCATAGAAGGCTTCAAATCGACTCATCTTCAAAGAAGCATGATCCCCATTATTTTATGCAAATACTACCAAATATAGGTAGTCTTCTCATTTTGATGGCTGGTCCATCACATACATTCTTAACATATCCTCAAAAACTTGTGTAGTCTTTCCCTTTCCTTATTTGTCTCCTTTAAACGGTTTTGTGCTTTCGTAAGAGGAGGTTTTTCCATTGTCACCAACATAAATTGTTGGTGTTGTTGATGATTATGATGGACATATCATAATATTTACTACCTCACTCACTATGACAAACCTTGACATGTGATGCCTAGCTCAAAACCACTATCATTTCAATTTTGTTGTATACTAAACCACTATCATTTCAATTTTGTTGTATACTTTAAAAATTGTATAAATTCAAAAGTTTTATTATTTTTATTTATTTGACAATGATAAAAATTAGTCTATACAATCTAAAGGTGCCAAAGAACATTCAATCAAAAGAAGGAGAAAATGTTTTCTTCTACAAGTCCTAGTTGTTCCTTTAAAAAATGTGTTCACAGAAAAGAGTATTGGTATACACATATCCTTCCCCAAAAAGGACGATCTTCTACCACAATTGACATGTTCATACAAAAACTTTAGAGAACTTAAATCCTATGAATCCTACTTAAGACCAAAGCTCCATCATGTAACTAGTCCACATACAAGTTCCCCATTGGCAACTACAGAGTTTGCTTAGACATAACATTGTCTTTAAATCATGTTCCTAGTACACATGCTCGAACTTCATATTTTGGAATTGTTGATTGACTTCCTTCATGTGATTGACTAGATGAAAAAAACCAATATAGCATATTTGATTTTTGCCTTTCATTAATCAAATTTATAGAGTTGAACCCTCGAAGACTTGCAACTTTTCGAAGCCCAACTCTAGAGGTATAGTTACAATTGGATAAGTGCCATATTGTTTGAGCTAGTCCCCACAAACACCTTACCACATAAATAGTGAGAATTTGTAAGAAATAACACAAAGCTTATGTAGCTGAGGTTGCCACACAATATGTCATTTGGCTTGCTCCATCAAATAAGCAAATTTAGTCCATCAACTTATTTTAACTAATCATAATTTGGAAATCTAATTTTTAAATACAATTTTTTATTATTATTTTTATTTCCAAATAAATAAAATTAATAACTCATTTTTACTTAAAATTATATTAATTCTCAAAAAAATTAATTCCTAATTATAAAAAAAAATAAAACCAAAAATCCCAATAGTTATCTCAAAAGACATAAACACACTCTCTTAATTCTTGGAAGTTCACCACACTCTCTCAATTCTTGCAAGTTCACCAGTTCCAACCTTACCATCCATAAGAAGAAATATTGATGAGTTTCCACTCAAACTTCCTTGAAAACAAAAAAACTAATACCATTAATAATATAATATTAATTCAAAAATTTTCCAACCAAAATTTCCATATCCATTATGAGAGTTCTGTGACATTCTACGGTCCACATCAAACAAATTTAGTTTCTCTCAAAATCCATATGACAATCTGGTACAATCATCGTCTTGGAACACAAAAACGAACGACAATGGCCAGTGCTTTTGGAGGGTCTCTGCTCGGACACCACAGCATTCCTCCTGCATTCCAAATGATCAAGAAATCACCTGTAATCGTCGACGAATGAGCTCATATATCTTCTACTTTGCTCGAGTTTGAACTTTGCGGCCTACCCGACCTGTGATTACTCATGTACATAGTGACTTTTGCCATTAATATTAGATCATGTGGTCGCATGCAGAGATTAAGTGGGCGCGGGAGGCAGCCATTTAGTAGAACAACAGTGCCGAAGAGAGGGATGCATGCGGTTTGTGCAGCTAAGGAAAGGCAGGAGTCTCCATTGTTGTTGAATTTGGCAGTAGGGTTGGTCACTGAGCTTTTAAGGATCTTCACAACATCAGAAGAAAGCAGGTATGCTCAAAATTTTGACACTGTTAAATTTTGATTTCATGTCAAAATGGATGCAATATTCTGTTTTATATCTTGCTCACTCGAAACCCCTCAACCTTCATTATTTTAAATGAGATTGCCATCTAAACCCAGGTCTGGTGCGCACCTCTAGGTCGGGAAGCTCAAGGTTGCATATTTATGGTTTCAATATTTGACACATCCAGACAACTTGAGATTTCGTGTCTCGAGGTTGTTAACCTCCAAGTGCATGTTAGACTTTTGGATTAGAAGGATTGACAAGGACCTCATCGGTACAGACTCATTGGCAGATACTTTGATGAACATCCTAACGGCATCCAGATATTGATAGTCATTCAAGAGTTTGGCTTTAAGGTAGCAATTTTGACTGCCCAAAGCTTTTCATGAAAGCCGATCGTATGTGTAGCAGAAGCCAACAGTTTCAGTTGTTGGTACGGCCAGTTTAACATTCGCTCAATGCCACGGAACTCAGTGGTAGCAGATCGCGGCTTTTATAATTTACAAACTCCAGTCTTATGAATTGAATTTCGTCTCGGATTTTGACCTTGAGTACTACACTTCACGAGAACAATATTTGGCTCACACCCCAGGGATAGAGATTTAACGTTGTTATTTTGGTGGGAAAACCAGGAGGGCATATGCAAGTATGAATATCATTAGGTTTGTCAATGGTCATTTATCTGTTACTAGTTGTGTTGTTCCAGATTTATTTTGATTTGGGTGGGAGTCATTATATTGACCTTTCTCCACAATGTCAATTGTGCCATCCTTGACATCTGACATTGTGCCATCCTTGACATCCTTGCTGGTCACTATTTTCTTGTTGTCGTTAATTTCCCCACCTGTTTTTCTTTTAACAGAAACGGTAGAGTTTTTTTATTATTATATATAAAAGAAGTAGATTCCAAAAAACATATCGGATTACTCCCAAGACGGGACAGCATCCATTACACCTTGTTCATCCTTCTCTAGCTTGTAGCTATCAAGAAATTTGCCTAAACTATGTAAGCTATACCTCCTTACAAATTGCCCAAGCAATAATATGCAGAAGTACATTGTATAAACAAAACAGAGTTAAGGGATCCAAATGTTTTCAAGAATGACGTTATCCTTCTCTAAAGCTCCGCAACTCAAGCCGACCCCTTTATTAGCCATGCTATCCGCCTGATGGTTTTGAAATTTGCCCTCTCAAAACATGAAGGAGGGTAATTGTTTAAATTCCTTGGCTAGACATAAGAGGAGGTGATGCATCTTGGAGGATGGGCTCTTCCGATTTCTAGAAATACTTCTTGCTTCTCTAATGACAATTAGGGAATCTCCAATGACGCTCATTTCCTAAAACCCCATATCTCTGCCCAACTCCAGCCCTTTAATTAAAGTGAGCCATTCCGCTCCATTATTCGTTGCTCTCCCGATGCCCTAGGCGTATTCTTTTTACTTGTTCCCCATGGAGTCAAATATTACTCCACCTGCGTCTGCGAGCCCTGGATTGCCTTTCGAGGCACCGTCAAAGATCAAAGAGCTGCTTCCTATCTTAGTCAACCGATTTTGAAATTCTTCATTGCTCATCCTTATCTGCCTGCTCGAAAGACTGGGTTTCTTTGTGGGATTTAATTAGAAACAAGATGAAGGATGCCAAAGGAGGTTGGCCGTCCATGCTCTTTCTTCAACAGTTAGAGGTTCCTTGTTTATGTTTTTCATTCCTCTCGTGGATAAATAGTCCACCCATAGGGCCTTTGCCGAGACAAAAACTTTATTAGTGCTTGAGCTTATTCCTTCGAATATTTCCTTGTTCCTCGTGGTCCAACTTTTCCAACAAATAAATCTTGGAATAGCTTTCCATGCTCTAGCAAAGTCCGGTTTTTGGTTGAAGGAGCCTTGATAGTAGTCTTTCCAGCTGAAGAATAGATTGTTCTAGTTTGTTGGCATTGTAATATTTATATTTAAATCTCTGAGCGCATTACTCCAGACTTCCTGCGTGAATTTACATTTAGTGAACACATGTTCCAAGCTTTCCTCCGCCTCTTTACACAGGATGTAGCGAATTGGCCCTGTTATCACCCGCCTTGTAGTTGCCTGTGTGAGGTGGATCCAGGATGGATGGTAGAGGGGCAAGCAACTAAGGGGTGGAACCACGACTGCCTAGACTCCCAAATGGATGGTTGTCACGCCAATCAAGGCAACCTTCACTTTATGTTATCCTAGTCCAAGACAACAATGGGGGAGACCCAGATCTGCTCCTGACAGGAGAGATCGGACATAGACACTAGAAGATCAACCCCAACGCTGTCCAATTGCTTGACCATTTGACCTAGATCTAAAAAATTGACTGAAACTGCCCTACCTCCCTCACTGAAAATTAGACTTTTCTAGAAGTGAGTTTTTCTGAAATCTGACATGATAGACAGATAGATCGGGTCCCGAGCATTCCAGAACACTCCCAACGCTGAGCTAGTTCTCTCCGGTTTGCCCGAGATTTGAAAAAATGGTTTTCAGCCTCCTAGCCCCCCTCATCAGATTTTTACTTTTCCAAATCTGATTTTTCTGCTGATTTTCTAATTTGGGCTTGTAGATCAGGTCACCCTGACCTCTTCTCTCCTTCAACGCTAAGCCATTAGCCTCCATGTAACCCTAGAACTACAGATCTGTCCTCCTAAGCCCTAGCGCTAGCCTTCCATTGAGCTTGTTTTCCTGTGCCTTAGCTTTTCCGGACCAACTACTTTCTGGGTTCGTAGATTAAGGTGTCTCCCAGGTGGGTTCTTTGAAACATTGGTTTACTGCTGACTCCATTACCCAATGCACAAGGCATTGATCTCCTAGCTAGCACTTGCCCCATTTTGACCTCATTATTACTCCTTTTGCCAACACCTACTGATAACTCAAGTCGCCTATCCTTCATTGTTTTTGTCCCCTTGGTACTAGGCAGTCTCAACTTTGTTCTTGCTCACCCTGTCACAGTTACGTTTCCCAAGACAGTGGTCATCTCCATCAGTTGCTAGTACCTTAACCCTAGAGCTAGGGTTTCCATTTATCTTGAACCTTAAGTATCTTGAAGCCCCATCTGATCTTCTTTTGGTGTCTAGGTCTGATCTCTCCTGTTGGGAGCAGATCCAGGTCTCCCTCATTGTTGTCTTGGACTAGGATAACATAAAGTGAAGGCTGCCTTGATTGACGTGACAACCATCCATTTGGAAGTTTAGGCAGTCTTGGTTCCACCCCGTAGTTGCTTGCCCCTCTACCATCCATCCTGTATCCACCTCACACAGGCAAATACAAGGTGGGTGATAACATTTTTGGCGCCGTTGCCGGGGAGGTAGAGGCCTACCTTGGTTCAACATCCCTCACCTTTCCCTACGACATATCTTTTATTGGTGAATTGCTTGTGTGGTTCACCTGGCGACTCCACCCCACGACTCCACTGAGGATCGTACCCAACATATTAATCTTAAGTTCTTAGAGCATACCATAAATCATAATGAATTCAGATGTATTTTTGAAGCACTTGAAAGAAGTAACCAAGAACATGATTGAAACTAACAGACAAATAAACAAAAGGAATAGATGGAGGTCAGAATACGGGTATGAGGATGATCTCGAGCATGATTATGGGTATGAATCTAGTTATCACAATCTTTATGATACCCACCAACTGCCTCACCCATGCAATAAAAATTTCCCGACCATCCCGAGTGGACCTATAAATCGACATGAACCTAGAAGTCATTCCCAGTCAAAGCCTTATAGCCAAGTAATCGGAGTTGTTAAAAAGCAAGACAAACAATCTCCTTTTGACTTTTCTGAAATACCGGGAGCACCTCATCCTATGCCAAATGATTACACTAGGAGGATGCCCTGGTTCAATGGAAATAAAGATATATCTATTGAAAGTCATCTAGACATTCTCTGGGATTACATGGAATCTAGAGGTGCAGACAATGAAGATGTTTATATGCGAGCCTTAGGAGAATCCTTACAAGGGGATGTTCAACTATGGTTTGATCATTTAGCACCAGGATCCATCACTAGGTATGACATGTTCACAGATTTGTTAATTGATACTTAGAGTAGGAACACTGATGATTCTTTAGAGC
>LPNX010815393.1:198974-234663 GCA_001517045.1 Pseudotsuga menziesii | reverse complement strand
CAATTTCTGCTCAACCCATATGTCTGGGGGCATAAATAGGTTGAAATACCACCTTGCAAGAATTGCTTGCAAAGATGTCGTGGTTTGTGACAAATGCCCTGATGGAGTCACAGCTGAAATGACATCTGCTCTGGATGCTATTAGAGAACAAAGTGAAAAGAGGGTAAGATACAAGTTTGAAACTTCCATGATAGGTAGAGATTCAATAGGACCACCACCAAATCATAGTACAGGAGTGTCCTCCTCATCAACTATTGCACCAAACAGAAGTATAGCTTCTTCGTTCTTCCTTCCTCGTACAACTCCAGGATCTCAACCTTCTTTGGAGAGCTTCAATGAAAAGAAGAGAAAGGAGGCTGATATGGCAGTGAGGAGGTTTTGGTACCATAACAGCATTTCATTTAACTATGCAAAGTCATATTTTTATCAGCCCATGGTTGATGCCATTGCAGCTCTTGGCTCTGGATACAAAGCCCCATCTTATAATGCACTTAGGGGGAAAGAGCTTGATGAGGAGCTCGAGTGTGTTAAGGAACAATTGGAGACCATTAAAAAGTCATGGAAGTTTACAAGTTGCACAATTTTGTCTGATGGATGGACAGATCAAAGGGGCAGAACAATCATTAATTTTGTTATAGCTTGCCCCAAAGGAACCATGTTCCTAAAATCCATTGATGCATCCTCGCATGTAAAGGATGGACATTTGATTTTTTCATTGTTAGCTGATGTTGTGGAAGAAATTGGGGTGGCAAATGTTGTCCAGGTAGTCACAGACAACGCTGCAAATTATGTGGCAGCCGGAAGGTTGCTTTCTGCAAAATACCCCACCATCTTTTAGACTCCATGTGCTGCCCATTGCATAGACTTGATGCTGGAGGACATCGGGAAGATGGAATGGGTGAAAGCTGTTGTGCAATAGTGCAAAAAAATAACCAAGTATATCTATAACCATGCTTGGGTCTTGAACTTTATGAGGGAATACACACAGGGTGAACTCAGTCGCCCTGCTATCACACGGTTTGCCACAACCTTTCTTTCCCTCCAAAGCCTTTTGAATGAGTACCAAGCTTTGAGACGAATGTTTTGTAGCCGGGAATGGATACATTGGAAAGATAGCACAAAACCAGATGCAGTTGCTGTAAAGCTGTCTCTCTTGGGAGATGGTTTATGGGAGAAAGTCACTGAAATTGTCAGCTTCACTGAGCCACTTGTAAAAGTCTTGAGGATCATGGATGGAGAGAAACCTGCAATGGGATACATCTATGAGGGCATGGATAGGGCCAAAGAGGCCATCAAGGCTTTCTATAAAAGGGATTCATCAAAATATCTCCCTATATGGCAGATTATTGATTCCAGGTGGGACAAGCAGCTACATTCACCATTGCATGCTGCGGGAGCATATCTCAATCCAAGCTTATTCTATAATCCAAACTCTAGCATTCAAGGTGATCTTGAGGTGATGAGAGGTGTCATGATATGCATTGAGAAGATGTTCCCGAATTCAGAAATTCAAGACAAAATCAACTTGCAACGTGATATGTACAAAGCAGCATCTGGCATGTTTGGATTCAGCTCAACCCAACGACTCAAAGACAAGAAAATGCCATGTAAGATTCAATTTGGAAAAACTAAATTGTTAGAACTTAGAAGTTAGAACTTAGCTTTTAAATTTGCTGGTTATCTTTTTCAATTTTGGCATTGTAAAACTTATGTTTTTAATTTTTGCAGCCAATTGGTGGATAGATTGTGGCACTGAGGCACCACAATTACAAGAATTTGCTATCAAAGTTTTAAGTCAACCCTGCAATGCTTCAGGTTGTGAGCGCAATTGGTCGGTATTCAAGCACATCCACAGCAAAAAGAGGAACAGGTTGGAGCATGAGAGGTTGGAGAAGTTGGTCTTCATCTACTACAACCTTAGACTGCTCACAAAACAAATTCAGCCGAAGGACCTAGATCCAATTTTATTGGATGATATTGATTTAGAGTCTGAGTGGGTTGTGGAGGAGGAGTTCTCTGTTGATTTGAGTTGGCTTGATGAGGAGACTCAGGATCCCTCTAGTCTGCTATATTCTCAAATGGAAACTCCAAATACACCTGCTTCACAGCTGCTTCAGTCTACCGATGTTGGCACTAGCTCCTCGAGGGCATATTTTAGGCGTACTTGTAGTTAGGCATGAGACTCGAGTACATGGAGACATTGTCTATTTTTGTTTTCTATTTTATGTTATGAGACTAAATTTTGAACTTGCTACCATTTCTAATTTTCAAATCACTATGGTATATCGTTTATGGCTTATGGTTTATGGTTATGGTTTATGCCATATGGCTTATGATTTATCGTTTATAATTACTAATTAGTGAATCTATGATCACTATTTAAATTTTTGCATACAAAATTTGATTATGTTTATGAGATAATGCACCATATTTTATCTTTTTCTTAATTGCCGAGTCTGGCCCGAGTCGACGAGTCATATGCCAGCTGAGTCTTTGCCGAGTCCGAGTCGTGCAACATTGATTTATATGGACTTGGTTGTATATTGTACTATGTATTGATGTCCCTACTTAGACTTGGAAGTTCTTGATTTATACTCATTGGTTTTACCCTCCTTAGGGAGATTAGAGGTAGTCATTCCCGCCATTGTTTTGGATTGTTAGTGTTGGCTCCATCATTCATTGTCTTCATCCATCCATTACCTTCTAGTTTAGTTTTCAACCTGACTGATTTCTTGACTTATGACATGGAGGATCTTTTTCCCCGCTAGAACTTTTGTTGGACAAGCTTCCCTGTTTATATTGTGTCTCGGCTCTGAGTTGGTGACAAAACTTGCCTTTGGTAAGTTGGATAGTATGCCTAAATCATTCTGGTCGGTTGTCCCGATGTTTGGCACTTTGCAGAATTCCCCCTAGTCACTTGAGATGTTGTTGGCTAAAACTGAAAGCTCATGTACTACCTATGTTGAAATCATTGAATATGAGCCCATGAAAAATGAAAATGATAAAATTGTGTTTCTTAACATATGTAAAGAGGGCAAGAGCAATGAAGTGCTAAAATACTCTTTGAAGAGTATAAGAAAAGGTCCAAAAAGCAATGATACAAAATATGCTGACCTTATAAAATATGTCCCGGATGAAAGCTGTGATTAGCTGTGCTTTTAAGCACTGGTGAAGTCCCAAAAGGGTCATATAGGCCAAAAAGGCCATGGAATAAAAATTATGACCCTAATGAACTTAGATCAAGCTTGATGTAGACATGATGCCTAAGTTGAATAAGCACTCTCTAAACAACTCACCCATTTGTGAGGCATTGCCATTCCTTGTGTTGTTGTTTGTCTGACATTGGTTATAGTGAGTATCCCCTTTCCTTGTCCAAAGTGTCATGATGTTGAGTAGGAAGTCATCCTTTGCCTTAGCCTTGTCATTTCCACCCTTCACCCTTCACTAGCAAATTGGCTACAATTATGAAGTGAGTATAGTCTTGAAAGTCTAAGTCTGAGTAATAATGAATAAAGCCTTATATATATATTGGTTGATGTACCGCTAGTAAAATGAATGCTACTTGTTGTGATTGTTACTTGAATGAGTTGTAGAGCATGTCTTAACCTTCTTAACACTTGCAGCGGATGGATATAGTCTGAGTTATTATTAGTGTCTGATTATTCACAGATGGTTATATTGTTTATTGGATATGATTGATGATCAGATAGAGACCTATGAGGGGTATGAGTATACACCTTAGATGGATTTGGGCTCTCCAAGTCTAATGAGACAGTTTATTTCCAATTCCAGGCACTTATAGATATGATTAGGCTCATTCTACCTCTCTGATGCAATTTTTCTTCACAGGTTGATATATTTGAGCAGGGAGATGTTTTAGTTGGATCTCCTAGGGCGTTGTATGGGCATAGGGGGGTGCAGCCACTTGTTTGTACCATTGTACCCCCATCCCGGAGAGCTTGGTGGGCTCAGTTTGACAACGCAGACACACTGGGAGGTTGTTTTGGCAGGATCACGTTTCTCGAGGCAGATTAAAAAATAATTAAATGGCTATTGAATAAATCGGTTTGGGCTACTGAGGCAAGTAAATGACATGGGATGAGTCATGATGATGAGAGTGATGTCCTCCACACCTTCTCCAGCAGTTGCAGCTCCTGATTGGGCCCACACCTATTTTTGGGCAATTTTTATTATTTTCTGGAGCTCTTTTTGGAGGCTCACGATTTCCTCAAGGAGGCACAAAAGTCAAAGAATTAAATTGTTATATTATTTATTGTGCCATGGGGACACCCAAAGGGAGTTAGTCAAACACTCCTTGGACCCACCATGTGCTTTCATTTATTTCTTGTTGAGTGGGTTACCTTTATTTGGTTGGTTTAGTCCACTTTGGTAAATTATGGTTATATCGATCCATGTGTTGTATGTTGAGCTCATCTCAACCATTGATTAGAACATTTCATCTTTTAATATTAGCCACTCATTTTGAAAGTGGTTAGGATTTGGTTATGATTGAGGTTCTCTCATTTTTATTTAAAGGAGAGAGCTTCTCATTTGTAAGGGGTTTTTGGCTCTTGGATCTGAATAATAGAAAGACTTTTTTGTGGAAATTTTTCTGAATCTGCTTTGCATCTGATGTGCTCAAATGGTGATTAGCTAGTCTTCAACTTCCTAGCATTGTGGAAATTCTCGTGAGATCTATGTTTTTCGTGGCTATCATTGTTTTCTCTACAGGAGGGTGTTTTGGCTGGAGCGTTTTTGTAGGGGGACCTCAACTCGCTCGGTTCTCTTCGTCTTGGATCAGGGGGTTTTGCATTAGTTTCATTGTGATCTATGATTACTTCATTTTATTGTCTTGTAGCACTCAGTTTTTTTATCTTGTATTAGCAAATCTGATATGGTTGACTTTTGCTCATGTAGGGTAGGGGGCGCATTGGTGGCTTGGAGCTTGCATATGCCATAGAAATCATGGGGATCTTCCAGAATTGATCGGGATAGCAAAGATAGTCACTGTTACAGAATTCTACAAGCATTTCCAGGTAAGATCCAGCAGGTAAGTCTCTTCTTTTTCAGATCTTATTCCATTGTACCTTGCTTTTTCTTCAACTTTTTTTTGAAAACTCCTAAAGCACCAAAAACCCTAAAAAATAATAAACTTGGGAACAGTTCGATCTTTTCCCAAACCATTTCTGGGTTTCATAGATCGGGCCTCCCCTTCATCAAATCAACTGAAACGTTGGTCAAATTCCTCACAGTTTGACCTAGATCTAGTTTTTAAGTAAAAAACTGCATAACCCCCCACTGAAAAATTCACCTGCTAGGGTTTTGAGTTTTTCTGAATTTTGAATTGACAGACGGATAGATCGGGTCGCACACAGCCTAAATCAACCCCAACTATGTCCAATTGCTTGACCATTTGACCTAGATCTAAAAAATTGACTGAAACTGCCCTAGCGTCCTCACTGAAAATTAGACTTTTCCGGAAGTGAGTTTTTCTGAAATCTGAAAAGATAGACAAATAGATCGGGTCCCAAGCAATTCTAGAACACCCCCAACACTGAGCTAGTTCTCTTCGGTTTTCCCTAGATCTGAAAAATTGGTTTTCAGCCTCCTAGCCCCCCTCATCAGATTCTTACTTTTCTAGATCTGATTTTTCTGCTGATTTTTTGATTTGGGCTTGTAGATCAGGTCACCCTGACCTCTTCTCTCCTTCAACGCTGAGCCATTAGCCTCCAGGTAACCCTAGAACTGTAGATTTGTCCTCCTAAGCCCTAGCGCTAGCCTTCCATTGAGCTGGTTTTCCTGTGCCTTAGCTTTTCCGGAACAACTACTTTTTGGGTTCATAGATCAAGGTGTCTCCTAGGTGGGTTTTCTGAAACATTGGTTTACTGTTGACTCCATTTCCCAATGCACAAGGCACTGATCTCCTAGCTAGCACTTGCCCCATTTTGACCTCATTATTAGTCCTTTTTCCAACACCTACTGATAACTCAAGTCACCTATCCTTCATTGTTTTTGTCCCCTTGGTACCAGGCAGTCCCAACTCTATTCTTGCTCACCCTGTCACAGTTACGTTTCCCAAGACAATGGTCATCTCCATCAGTTGCTAGTACCTTAACCCTAGAGCTAGAGCTAGGGTTAAGGTACTAGCAACTGCTTGTCTAGTCTAATAAATCGTGAAGCGTGCTGATGCTGCTGCAATCGAGCCGAAACTTTAACTCATTTAATTCTTGGCAAAAGTTAGCCGAGGAATTATTTCCAAGCTTATCGTGCAAGGTTTTGTTCTTTTTCCATTTCTTGTTGTCCAACAAATATTCTCGTGGATGATGTACGCTGCTTTTTTGCAGAGATCCCAAATTGGAGACCCAACTATGCTCATATTCATTTTCTCAACACAGTTTATTTTGCTTCCTGCCATGTGTTTTTTTTGCAAGGTCGCTTTCCACCAAGTGTTTTCTCCAGATATTATTCTCCATAAAATTTTTGCACTGAGAGCTAAGTTCACGATTTGTGAATCTCGTTCTCCTGTTCCGCCACGTTGCTTTGGGCTGCACACGGTGTCCCAGCCTATCAGATTAATTTTTTTGTGTTGGTAGCCTTTCCTTCTTGCCAGAGGAATTTTCGGATCTCTCTATTGATTTCCTGCATAATTTGATTAGGAGCAAAAGATATTAAGTAGACATATATCAGAAAGGCAAGAGGACGACTTTTATAAGCATTAATTTTCCTGCTGGGTTGAGTCATCTGGTTCCCCAAGAATTGATTTTTTTTTTTTAATTTTGTCAATCAGACCGTGCCAATCTGTCTTTTTTTTTCCCTTTGAATATGGGAATGCCCAAATAATTGAGTGAATTCCAATCTGTAAGTCCCTCGAATCCAAGAGTTCTTGATATCCTCGCCATGTTTCCAGGTAGGCAATTCGAGCCATACGCTTTTGATTTAGTAGCATTGATCTTACCATCCGATGCTTTGAGCAAGGTGGAGAGAACTCTCTTGAACCTTTCTGCTATGACCGTGGACGCGCCCCCAAGCAAAATTGTGTCATCGACTAATTGTGCATGACTCTGCAGATCTGACTCCTAGCAATTTTCAAACCTTTGAGATCCCCACTGTCTTGTTGTTGCTGCAGCTTTTTGCTCATAGAGTCCGCGACTAGGAGGTAGAGATATGGAGATAGTGGGCATCCTTGGTGGATGCCCCTGGTGGCTTGAAAGAACTTGGTTGACCTACCATTTACCAGCGGAGCAATCCAGGTGCTGCTGATGCAAGCCTTAATCCATCTACTGAACCTTATAGAAAAACCAATCTTTGCCATGATTTCGAATAGAAAGAAGTGATTTACTCGATCAATTAAGGCATTAGCCATATCGAGCTTTATAGCCATACCTTGTTGCTTGCGTTTCATGCTGGAGTGGATTGCTTCCTGGACAATAATGATGTTGTCAAGTATTTGACGCCCAACAACAAATCCTCTCTGTGTATCTGAAATCAGCCTTCCCATGATTTTCTTCATTCTTGTGGCCATAATTTTTGACAGGATTTTGTAAGAGGTATTACAAAGTGAAATAGGCCTGAAGCGGTCTATTGTCATTGTTTTTTTTCTTTTGGTATCAAGGTGAGAAAGGAAGAGTTGGTGCCCCCCAAACCTTGTCCTTTTTCCTCGTCCAGTTTATCATTTTTTTCAGATCTTCCTTTATGATCTCCCAAGCCGCTCTGTAGAAATTGATGGTGAAACCATCCGGCCTAAGAGCCTTGTCAACTTGCAATGCCCAAATTGCTTCTTTGATCTCGAATCCATTATGGATTTCGAAAAATCCTTGTTGTCCTATTCCAAAATAAGAGAAGGCATTCCGGAGAGGAGATCAGCCTGCGCAATGGGATCGGTCTCATCCTTGTCCATATAGAGGTCTTTGAAATGCTGAAAAACGTGGGTCTTAATCTCATCCTGCTCCACCATCCTTTTACCGTCTTTATCCTTTAATTCGTTGATCATGTTGGAGCTAAACCTTGTTTTTGTTTGTTTGTGGAAGTAATTTGTGTTACTATCCTTGCCTTTTAACCAAAGCTGCTTGGACTTCATCCTCCATTCCTCTTCCTCACCTCTAGTTGCGTTGAGGATCTTAAGATTCAAGTCTTTTTCTTGACTAATAAGAAGAGGGGTAATTTCCTCATTCTCCATCTTGGATTGCAGGGCTGCTAGTCCATATTGCAGCTGCATTTTCCTACAGCCAGGATTTTTATACTATGTTTTCACCCATTTTTTTCAGCTCACAGCGTACCTTTCTTAACTTGCTCTCCCAAATGAAGCTAGGAGAACCAACGCAAGTCGAGCTCCAAGCATTTTTAATTAAGCTCATGAATTTTTCCTCATGAATCCAAGAGGAGTTGAATTGAAAGGGAATGGGGCCAAGGTTTGTAGAGGTGGAGAGCACCAAGGAGATCGGCTTGTGATTCGAGTCCGCAGAGGGTGAAGCAAAGGAAGCGGGAATGAGATCTTTTTGTAGGAAGGAGGTGCTTAACCAGAAACGGTCAAGCTTGGCCGCAATGTATCCCACTCCCAACCTTCTATTACTCCAAGTATACTTTCCGTTTTTTAATGGAGGATCTAGAAGATCTAGCTCAGATATCAAGTCCTCCATGTTTTCCCCCTAGGGGTCTCTTATTCTAGAGCCCCCTCTTCTCTTAGATTGTGCTTTGGTAGCATTGAAATCACCGGCAATTATGAGATCCTCCCTTTTAGCTCCTCTTTTAGAGCTGCGAGGATGTTCCAGAATGATTGCTTGTCTCTGTAATGTGTTGGACCATACACCTTGCATACACAATTAACATTTGAGTCATCTTTTTCCTGAAACTCAGTGAGGAGCCAGTTTTGATATTCCTTAATATTTTTGATAGCATACTTACTCGAGAAAAAGGTCGTTATTCCTCCCGAGGCACCTTTGGAGCTTAAAGCGTTTCCCTAGCTATTTGTCCAGAAATGGTGTGAAAGCGCCAAAACTTCCACATCACTCATTTTTGTTTCTTGGATAACCAGGATGTCTAGCCTTTCATATTTGATGATGTCTTTTATTGCTTCCACCTTGTTTGTTCTGCCCATCCCTCTGCAATTCCAAAAGATAACTTTCATTACTTCTTGGCTGATTAAGGCCCTGCTCTAGACCTTCCATCCACTTTCCCTGTATTTTTGGGGTTTTGAAGGAGCTTTGTTTCTTCAATGCTCTGTTGCCCTCCGAGCTCCAGTTCTCTCTCTGCTTCCTGCTCTCTGTGGTATCTTTGTGACTTTCTTCCTCTGGTGTTTGGGACTGGTTCGAGAATCTCTTGTGACCCATTTGAAGAAAAGCCAGGAGAGAGTGCAAATGAGGAGACTCTGCTTTGTTTTACCCTTTCTGCCCAAGATCCTCCAGGCGTTGGGGAGTCGTCACTTGTAGTATCTATCCGATTGTCTTTGGGAGATGAGGAAGGGATATTGCTGCCTGCTAAGGTGTCGTGGGGTTCTGAAATGTCTTCAACTAGGGTCACTTCATTCATGATGATTTCACCTTCTTCTGCATTCAAAACATTGAAATGGTTGATTTTTGTGCCCTCTTTTTCTCCTTGCGCTGGTGCTTTTTCTTTCTTTGACTGTGGATCCTTTGGCTTAGGGTTTGAGGATGTCGTTTTCCTTCCTTTTTTCACTTGTTGCCAATCTTCTTCTTGAGTTTTTCCAGGGTTTTCTTGTACTGCTTTAGGGCATTTTTTTGACAAAATGGCCATACTCGTGGAATTTATTACATTTAAATGGCAGTTGCTCATAAACAAACTTTTGTGCATCCTCCCATCCATCCATGCATAGGCTTACAATTTCAAGTAGTCCCTTTTCTAGATCAACCTCTACAAAGATCCTTGCACAAGAGAAGAGAGGGCCTTTCGGTTTCGCTTTGTCAATGTATTTTCCAAGAGAGATTCCTATTGCCTATAGTGTTTCCTCATTCCAGCAGTGTAACAGGAGACGTGGGAGGCAAACCCAAACTGGAACAGTAGAAGGCACATCCTTTTGATCGAAAGATAAACTCCATCGATTTAGGTATAACCCCCGAGGGCCCATGAAGTAAGGCTCACTTCTGAAGATCAAGCCCCTATTGTCCTTGTTTTCGAACAAAAAGGTGAAGAAGCCCTTGCCGCAAAAGCAATGCTGCAGGCCCTCGGAGATCAAAGGCATCTAGTTTTTTAACCCAAAAATCCATGGTTTTTGGCGATGGCCAAATACCTATAAATTGTCCGATCAAACCCCTCTCACTCAGAGCGAGGGCTTTCAGCTTTGAAGCAGCCGACATGATCTGAATTCTTGTAGCATTGGCCCACTTAACAAATCCATCACCTGCATCAGACGCCAAAGGGGGAGGCGTGGATGCCACGAGAGCCCTGAATGCCACATCTAGAGTCCTCCTGCGTTCCTCCGGGCTATGAGATTGTTATTGAAGATGTGACTTTTTTCGCTTGGGCAGTTCATTCCTTTGAAGGCTGTTTTTCTTGGTCTCTTTTCCTTATCATGTTATGTCTCTTCTTTCAATTTCTGAGTTGCACACAATTTTTATTGGCTTTAAAAACACATTGGTTGTGATGGTGCATCTATGATTAGAGCTCTCACTCACTCTCATACAACCAAAAATTCAATTAGACTAGTCATGACACATCAATGTGCGGCTTGACTACGTATTCTTCATACCATTCTAAGCCAACTCCATAATCCTTGGATTGGGCACTGGTCTTAGAACCCTACCTTCAATCTATTTCTTGTAAAGTATATCATAAATTTACTTAGGGAAACTCCCCTTGTGCCAGAGGAGAGTTGGCTTAAAGCGAGGGAGGGAACTATTGTGGTGACAATGGGTAGGCCCTCTGTGTTCCTCTGGGGTTGCACTTGTGTTTTAGTGCTTTATCACTTGAAGTGCAGGATTGGAAGGTAATAGACTAGACACCATGATAGAGGAGTATAACTCCATATTGTAGAACAATGTTTAGGCGATTGTGTTGATACTAGAGGGTAAGTCAGTGATTGATTCTAGGTGGTGTGCAAGGTGGATCACATGGCGAATGGAAATGTAGATAATTATAATATCAGGTCCATAATGAGAGGATTCTCCTAGAGAAACAGAGTTGATTATGAGTAGATCTTTGTTCTAGGTGCTAGGTGTACTTCCATCAGAACCATTATGTCTTTAGCCTTTGTTTTTGGTTAGTTTTTTATATCATATGGATGTTGACACCATGGTCCTTAATGTTCTAAATAAGGAGGAAGTATATATTAATCAACTAGAAGGTTTTGAGGTGCATGGGTGGGATACCCATGTATACAGGTTGAAGAAGGTCCTTTATGGGTTGAAGCTAGCATTACATGCGTGGTACTCTAGGATTGATGAGAACTTGTCGAGTTTGGACTTCACCAAAATCTTTGCAAGTCCCATTCTTTATCATTTGTTTTATAGATCCAATCTACTTGTTTTAGTCCTATATGTAGATGAATTGATACTTACAAGTAGTTCTAAGAAGCTCATAGCATGGTGCAAGTCTGCAAGATAGAGTTGGTACGGTGGTTCATTATGAAGGACATCAACCTTATGCATTATTTTTTTGGGTCTAGAGGTTTGGTAGAGTATAGGGGAGATTTCCTTGGATAGGAGAAGTACGCAGTTGAGATTTTGAAGAGATTCCATAAGATGGATTGTAAGCCCTTGACTACTTCTACGATTCCAAATATGAAGTTGCATGCTAATTTAGATTCATATTTGGTAGATCTTTTAGTATATAAGCAATTGATTGGTTCTCTTATGTGTCTGGTGAATACTGGACCTGATGTTTATTTTGTAATGAACACTTTGAACATGTGCATTGTTGAGCCAACGTAGATTCATTGGGTTGTTGCAAAGCATGTCCTCAGATACTTGAAGGGCACAATTCATTATTGTTTGAGGTATGTGGGAGATGGTGAGTTGGTGCTGCATGGTTTTGTTGACTTTGATTGGGTAGGAGATGTGGGTGGCGGGAAGAGCACTTTAGGGCTTTGTTTAAGTTTGACTTCAAGTATGATATCTTGGTTAGGTAGGAAGTAAGCGACAACGACACTTGGTTCAACTGAGGTAGTGTGTATGGTAGCCGATTCTGCTAGTTTTGAGGCCATCAAACTTCACAAGTTGATAGTAGAGTTGATTGATTATATGTTGGAGCCTATTCTACCAGTTAGATAGGGCACCGTTTCCTATAGGCAGGAGGTGCATGCTTGCATGCACATCAATCTCTCCTAGTGGGCACACTACTCTAGGTAGTTGGTTCATGCAAGCGCGCACATTGTTTTGGACAGTTTTAGGGTTAGGGTTCTATTTCTAGTCTAGGTTGGCGCTCCATAGGGATGGAGAGCATTAATGTAAACGCTAGTTCTCCTGTTCTATAAGGAGATGAATGGCGCATCACTGTGGTGGTTAGCATATTGATGTTTTGAGCTATTTGCATTTTGAGTTTATTCTTATTAGTTAATAGAATACATATGTTGTTTTGAGAGTTCATACATGTGGATTTGTCGTTCATATTTCCAGCAGTATGTGTTTGATTAGAGGGCTTTAGCTTTTTTCTACCTTATGAGTGCAAAATGTACATACCATGGTATGAAAATTAACATCCACACCATCCACCCTAGTATACCTGTACACCCCCCTGGATTGTGCCATGAACTAGTGGTACAATGAGGAATGCAAGCCTATGCATAGGCATGTTTGTTTTTGTCCTCACCCATGAGACACCCTCAATCGAGTCTATATACAGAAATTACTGGCCTCCCATTTGGTGTAAGAAATTGTTGAAAAAATAAACTCTAAAGGTCCTCCCTCATAGTTTTGGTGTGTGTGTGTGATGAGGGAGACATAAAGGCCTGTTGTTCCTTATGTTGTATTTATGTAAAAAGTGATCTTATGTAAATAAAAAGTGATGTTTTGTACTTTAAGAGTTGTGGGTAATATTTAAGTGATGTATTTAATAATTAGCATTTATTATTAAAAAGCATATTTAATATGGACCCTAGATCTAGTGAACTAATCCTAGCCCTTAGATTGGTAGTTAGGAAGGTAGTTACTAGAATTAAAGTATAAATTAATGAGAAAGGGCAAAAGGAAAGATGCACCACCAAGAAGAGAAAGAGAAGAGTGAAGAAGAAGAAAGGGTTCCCAAGGCAGCCAAGAAGGTGGCCGTACAACATTCCGACAGGGCCATACAGCAGCACGTGTGGGCACAAATCCAAAGGCAATGGCTGTAGCATTTAATGCAGTCTGTCAGTACCGTACACCAGAGTTATTTTGGCACATGTGGCATGATTTTTGAGGCAAACAAGTGAGCAGCCCATACAACAAGTACATGCATGCGTGGACAGGCCGTACTACTGTTCATTGGCACGAATTTTGAGGTAGAAGTCTGCTCTTGAAATTTGTGAAATTCTTACAGTTGGGGGAAAGAGAAAAATTCTATGTAAAGAAAATTTCTGAGTTTCTTCTTTTTAAATAAAATTTCTTCTCTTTGGTTTTTCCCTAGGTTGGGGTTTTGCCTTGGTCAAGATTGACAAAAAATATAGATGTGTTCAATGTGGTTGTTCAGTGTCTTGGGTTTGAAGAGTTTTATGGCTTGGTGTTTTAAGTTTCAAAGTTTACAAGCGATTCTTTAATTTGAAACCTAGTAGCTGAAAGTGTTTGACAAAATGTCTAAACTAGAATCTTCATAATTTTGTCATTTTCTTCATAAATGAGGTTTTCTTGCCACAAGGAAATGTGAACTTCTTTTAGCCCTTTGACTTTCTAAAAAGTTCTAGCACACACCCCTCTTGAGGAAATCCACCCTTTTATTGGACATGATTATCTCTCTTGGATTTCACATACTGCTGTCCTCGATGACTTTCGAGGTCAACCCTTGGTCCATGTTCCCTCTCCCTCACCTTTTGTTACTTTTTGTCGTAGGAGACAATAAGAGAGTTGTCTAGATTTTGAACACTAACAAGGCATCAAACTAAGAATGTTTTTAAGCTGAATTTCTCAAGAATGGTATTGGTTCTTGCATTCCTTATTGCTGATCTCTTTAATCATGCAGTTTTTTTGGGGTTCCCCTCTTCATGGTCACAACATACAATCTGCTCCATTTTTAAATCAAGAAACAAATAATCCAAGTAACTACAAGACTATTAATTCGACGCCCTTTTTCCAAGTCTTATGCCATGATCCTAAATATGTGGCTTTCAAAATTTCAAAGCATTTAGAGAGAAACAAACTTGAGGGACAAACATGTTTGAGAAGAGAGACATGTTCCAATCTGTTTTCATGTACACATAGCATTCAAATTGAGCTCTCAATTTAAGGAGGCACTATGTGCCTTATTTAACATTTAGTACAAAGAATAAAAGCATGCTTGCTTTTTCTATTTTTGGATAGGTTTAGTTTGCTTGTAGGGTTTGATGAGATGGCCTTGCTGTGGAAATTTCTACGGTTTTTAACTTTAAATGCAAAACAAAAATTTCACCTCTTTCCTTGAGGTTTCCCAGATCTTAACCCTGTGAAATTTCAGCCTTAACAGCAGCAACAATGGACTATCTTTCAACTTTTAACAACCCCAATCCACTAGGTAATTCAAGAGAAAAGATACCACTGTGTTCCAAGAAGTTTCAACCCTCTTGGCAATCTTATCATGCATTCAACAGATCTGAAAACCACTTATGGCATCTGTAAAAACAATAGAACCTCTGCCCTTATATTTTTCAGTTATAATGTTAAATCACTTAAACATAACCATTCTTAACTTATGTCAAATCAGCAAGACATAGTGCTGGGAATTTAATTACAAACCATGAAGAATATAGATGGCTAAAAATCAAATTTGCAATTTGCACAAGTATTGGATAGCCGGAAACTTCATGAATAGCTAGCTATAAAGATGAAGTTCCTGTACGAACCGTAGCCTTATTGTAAGGCTAGTACAATCCTCTAGCTCTCCAAAATCTTAGCTAGGGAAAACCAAAAATACCGTAGCTTGCACCAAGGATCCATCATGCATGCAACACAAGCATGTCCTCCAATGCAAGATGTCTCCCCTTCTTCACTTCTAGAAGTAGAACCTAGGGTTTCATCTCAAAATCCTATTCTCCAAATCTCCAGGGGATGAAACCCTAACCCTAGGCTCCAAGAAGCTCCAACTAGCCCAAGAAACCCTAGCACCTCCAATAGAGAGATCGATTACATAAGAAGACCCAAGAGAGAGAGAGGAGAAGCTGTGTGCTCCTCTTGATCACATCTCTAACAAAAGAGTGATAAGAATGAATGAGTTATCATCGCGAGTGTCTTATTCACAAGAGTAAATTGTAGTATCTCACAAATATCAAGCTCCAAACAAAGACGTCCTCTCTAGACTTCATAACTACTCCTAGGTTTTCCTGATGAACTTTAGCGACTTCCTCCAAGGAGACCAGTACAAAGAAAAGAGTGCAAAAATATGAGTGAAAGGACACCCTTCTTCCTCTATATATATGAGAGGTAAGGGAGGCCAACAATACCTATTTGGGTCGATGCCTTTACAATCAACCTACAATAACACATGTAGACTCACACATATGGAGTGCTACACTGCAAGGGTATAGTTGTTACCCTCCAAGGTGATGTCATCCACAAGCAAGGCTCCAAATGCAAGGTTACTCCATGAAGTGTGTCCAATGCTCCTTCTATAAGCCTCCAAAGGCTCCAACAATCCTCCTAAGCCATGTACTCCATTGGGTTCACTACCCCTACATAAACATTGTTGCAACCCAGACATCCCCGAGCCAGCTCCAAGCCTACATGCAAGGATCCAAGCTACCCTATGTTGTCTATGGCCCAATGCCCTCCTCCAGGATGTAGAATGTGCTTCTTCCTAAGTGGGACATTCTCCAAGCAAGTAATTATCTCCATGTGGACATTATGTAGAACCTCACAAAAGCTATTTGAAGATCTCCAATGCCTAGGGAGGAATATCATGCAAGTACCCAACAAAGTCAAGCAACCATTGAGTAAGCCATCTCCAATGTGAAAATCCATCATAGACCGTCTCCATGTGCAAATCGATCATGGACTAGTTCCAAAAAGAGAGGTGTAAGAGTGACAATGGTACTTTTCCTAATTGGTCACTCGACCTCCCTTAGGATTTTTCCCAAGGGACATCTTTGATTGATAATGTGCACACACCATTTTGTAGGGCATAGGATGGAATACCTCCCGCCTTATTTCTAGGTCATCTTGACGTTCACGAAGTATATAATCATTAATATTAACAACCTTAATCTATGTGACCCCCACATTTAGAGGAGGAAATACATCTTATACATGCATAGGATACCATCCTTGTCTTCCGACCCCAACTCTTAGAGGATACACTAACTGATATCAAGACATGAATTACCAGGTGGAAACAGACTACCATATATGATATACTTGGTCGACAGAAAAGTAAGCTTGCTTTTGCAAGCTGAATGGATTTTTTCACCCATTCTTGAGTGGCAACGTGGCAATGCCAGTTTTTATGGCACACATGCACAAGACAAAGTACTGAAGAAAAGGAAGAAACGTCGACTAAATTCAATGAATTCATGGTGCAAAGTATCACGTATTGATAATGCAACCTTTGTTTTAAAATTGGTTGCTAAAGATAAGGATAAATGTTTAGCCTGAAATAGATTTATCTCAAAACTGTTTGCCCGGTCTCAAAATATCAATTTTAGCTTTTGCTTTTCTCAGATGCGTAAATTTAAATTCCACACCTATTTTTGTTTTAATGATGTGCCTATATAAAATGGGAATCACTTATTTTAACACAATTGAACTAGAATAGTATATTCAATCATGGCCTAGTGGTTCTTGAGATCAATGTTACAAATATCGTGTCAGCGAATATCTCGCCGAGGGTCCAAAAAGAAATTATCGGATTTATCGGATTTATCGGCAAAAATGTCGGCAAACATCGGCAATATATCGGCAACATATCGACAACTTAAAAAAATACAAAAATATTCATTTTTTTTCAATTTTCTAAACATCTAAAGCAAGAAGAACATCAAATAAACACATTGTTACATGAATATGGAAATAAAACCGATATATAAGATGTATAAAAAGTCTAGTGATACATCACACATAAAAAATGAATCGTGTCTTGGATCTTTGAAGGCTTGATGTAATATATTAAGTTTTAAATTAAATTTAAAAAAACAAAAAATAAATATAAATATCAAATGTACATTGTAAATACTAAATAGTAATATAGTATTATATAATATATAATATATAATATATACATTATATATAATATATATAATATATACATTATATACATTATATATAATATATACATTATATATAATATATATTATATATTATATAATATATACATTATATAAACTTTATGTAATGGTAGTAGTTCATGAAACTAATGATGTAGGCCCTGCTGAGGGTGATTGTATTCATTACCTCTGAGCAATAAGAATACTGATATCTTGCCCTGTGGATGTTTCCACAAAAATTCTCTGTGGGCTCATGTTTTCCAGAACAGATATGGTTTTCTATATTTGAAATTAACCTCTTGTACATTCTTCATCAGACCCTGCATAGCCAAGGGTTGGAATGTTCTGATTTTTTTTCTTTTTCTCATATAATTGTGACATAATTTGCATGTTGAATTTGAGACATTGGAATCTGAGAATAGGTTTCTTGATTTCCATAATTAGATGATCTCAGGCCTTCATAGTCAGCATGCTTCAAATATAATGTTGTACTCTGCGCTTCATGAAAAGTATACGTGACTGCATAAAACATACAAAGCACTTCATTTTACACTAAGTACTTAACTATAGTAAATTTACATACAAATGCACCAGTTGTCCAACTTTTAACAACTGGATACCAATGAAAATGTCTTCCAAAACTTTTTTAATTGGGTTTTCGATGGCAGAAACAACAAAAGATTTGCATTCTCTTGCCAGTCTTTGCACCCAATAACCAGATTATTATTCTACTTATTATATTGAAGGCAAAGTTCTGCTTTATCACATCCCGAAGCATTGTTTCTGTTAAACTTCCCTAAAGACTTGAACACGTGATCATGCCAATGCTAGTATGAATCGATTATATAGATTTTTTCTTTGTACTGAGGTTTTGTATTGTGTTAGTTGCTGCTTATTTCCTTATTGCTTCACTTGTAACTTTATAATACATATTATATATAATATATTACATTATATATATTATATATTATATATTAATATTATATATATTATATATTAATATTATATATATTATATATTATATATTAATATTATATATATTATATATTAATATTATATATAATATAATATATATAATATATAATATATCAGTCAATGGAAGAACAGGGGAGATTAATCCAGCGCGAAGTAACTTCTTCACCTCTGCCTGGATCGCATCGGCTTTCTTGGGATTTCCCAGACGCAACTTTTGTCAGACAGGTCTGGCATTGTCATAGGTTCAAATTTCATGCTCAATGATCTGGGGATCGATGCCGGGCATTTATTAGAGGACCATGCGAACACATCTTGAAACTCTTTGAACAGAACAGTGTAAATAGTGATATCATCCGAAGAACAATCTGCTCCAAATCATGATGTGTTCAACAATGCCAGGTTTTACGAATATATTGATGGTCATGAAATGAGATATCTTGGGTGATGATTTGAGTGATCAACGGTTCAGTCCCAGGTCAACAAAGGCGTGCGTGGAAGAAAATACACGGGCCACAATCCGTCGGTGATTAACCACGGGCCACTATATGTTGGCGATTAACCACGAGCCATAATCTGCTCCGCAGGCGATTACCCACGGCCAGGCCACTGTCTGTTGGTGTTTAACAACGGGCCACAATCTGCCGGCGATTACCCATGGGTCGCGTGTTCTCCTCCACAGAGCAGCGTTTAACCTTCTCCCTCATCCGCGAGACCAGCGATATTTACCCATCGACTCGCGATTTTTTTTGCAAACATCGTGATTTTTTCGGGCAAAAAATTGCCTCAATATATCGGGCGATGTTTGGCAATAATATCGCCGAGGTTGGAACATCGCGATATATCGCGATGTTGGCGATAAATCGTCGATATTTGTAACACTGCTTGAGATGAGTAACATGGGACATGTGGACTTATGATGGTTTGAGTTTCATTTATAGTGCACGGATTATGTCTGTGAATGAAGTAAAATGTGAAAGAAATTAAAAGAAGTCACCTTAAGCAACTCTACTTTGCTTACACAAATTTTGTGACTTGTAATGTGTTAATAAAAACCTATAATATATGTGTGTTTGAGTGTGCATGTATGTAGATTTTTTGATTGCTGAATACAATGCATTCCTAGCTATTGAAAAGGATGGTAAAGAGATGTACCATCTTTTTGTATGATGCTTCTAGAATAAGAGAATTGTAATGATGTGTTGACATTATTATGTGAATGGAATAAAATGTGAAATAAATTAAAAGAGGAGCAATTAAGTTTGGTCAAAAGAAGTCACCTTAAGCAACTCTACTGCGCTTGCACAAAATCTGTTACTTGTAAATTGTGATGTGTTAATGAACTTATTCTTTTCCATGGAACAACCTTGTGGAAAACCCTCTGAGTACTTCCCCATGATTCATGGATGGGAAACATGGTTAAATGTTGGCCCTGATTACGAAGCGTAATCTTGAGGGGATCAAGAGAGTCAAACCTGTGACCTCCCCAACTTAGGGGGGGAGATCTCACTTCTGGCTCATGACCGCTGGAGCTAACCCTCGGGGCTAATATGTTAATGAACTTATATTTGTGTGTCCATAGTTTTTTTAAATTACAAAATTAGTGCATTCCTGGCTATTGAAAAAGATTGGAACAGATTGACCGTCCTTGACCTGTTGTATGATGCTTCTAGGATAGAGGAACCGCAATGATGGGTTGACATTGTTAGGGCTTTTAACTTTTTTTCTGAACATTGAAGCTCCAAAATAGGTGTGCTAAGTTTTTCCTGCAACATGTAACCTTTTGATAATGTCCTAAGTAATTGGTGTTGTATGGTATTCCTCAAGTTGTTGATTTTTTTAGATGGAATGCCATTCTTGGCCATTTTACACATCATCAGGCATCTAATAATGTCTAACTTTTAACTTGATAAAGTTCTTTTGCTTCAGGTTCAACCACAACAAATGAAGTTTATGTTGCTGATATAGATGATGTAATTGTTGTCCTTGAATCTGATTATAAACAGTCCTATTTTCTCACAGGTAAGCCTTTTCCTTGATAACTTGGTGAGCAAGTGCCATTCAAACTTGTATATGACCTCTACTTTCAGAATTGAGAACTTTAAGTTTGAAGCATTATTGTTTCACTATTTCAATATTCCTTGCATGTATAGGTAGCTGTTCTTCCACCCTGATTGACATCAAGTACACCCTGATTGGATAGTACCTACTTGATGTCTATCAGCAGGTTAATTTTCCTGGTAGCATCTTTTTTTGTTTTTTCATGGCTAGATTCAACCATCATTGTGTTCCCTGTCGGTGGTTACATTCATACATTTTCCATTTTTTGGAGCACCTTGATAAATGAAGAAGCTGACGTTGACTGTAATCACTAATGAAGATGACAAACCAGATAAAAAGCAGGGAAATCTCAGCAACAAACAATCAAAACTTATGGGAGCAACTATTCTTAAACCTCAATGAGGGGCTTGAACTTTGAAGTAAGGAGGCGAGAATAACTTTCACGGCAATACCTCAGCACTTCAGTCAAAGACACCATGGATAAAAAGGCAGTAACTTTTGTTGCGGCACAATATCTTGACACAAGTATTCAAGAGGATCAAAAGGACAACAGTCAACATGGATGAATTTGCTTGAACGCCCCAGGCCCCCAAGAGAACTTCCTTTAAGCAAAAAATTTATTAGTAAGAAATTAAGAATAATGTTGGCTTCATTGGCTTATAACTTATTACAAGCTGACCTAGGGTTAGGGTTAGAGTTAACCTAACTCGCCTCCTGACTAAAGAAAACTATATCTGTGGGCAATTATGAAACTAAAATGTAAAAATTTCTTAGAATTTATGATATTTGAGATTATTAAATAAGTTCTTTTCGTTGGCCCTACTCTTTAGACCACCTTCTTTATCATGCTTTTTGGCTCTACATTTTGGAGTGGAGGTACTAGCTCTATTTCATTTAAGTTACTTTTTGGCCCTACTTTTTCTGGTAGCATGGACCTTTTATCACCCAAACTCACACTCTTAGAGAGAAAGTCCTGTTACTGGACAAACTAGCAGGGCTAGTGCATGGTAAGCATATGTAGGGACTTGTGACCCAATGTCACCTCAATCAGAAATCTTTAGATTCTTCAGAGAGTCTTGACCTCCAAGGGGAGAGCCCTTTTAGTATATCTGTACACACTTAGACACCAACTCTAGATCTTCCTATGCAATTGTATTAGTAACCAGTGCCTTTAAGGAGTCCAGTGCAAAATGAAGAAGACATACTATGGAAATATGGTGTTGTAGATGCCAAACCAATGTACCAATGTCAATATTAAGAGATCATTCATATAACATTTATTGTACACAAATAACTAATTCAACCAATGTAGGGTAGTGAGCAGTCCAAGTACCACTCAATTACTTGTAGAATCATCCATCATTAGTAATAAGACCATTCATATGAGCATTATAACTTCAATAGTAACCAACAATTATGCTGACAATCTATAGCAGTGGACCGATGGTTTTGCAGCAGTAGGTAGTAAGAGCAATGACAGTTACCAATCACATCCAATGTTGATCAAATCAACTTTAACTCTAAACTTTAACTTCCAGCAGTATAGGCAGATCACCAAATTAGTTTTGAAAATAATTATAGTTCAAAGTTTATTACATACCATGATACCACTTACCATCAAGCAGTTAAGATCAGCATTTGAACAGTATGAAACAAGTGCAGTAGTTTAGCTAAATAGGTCGCATCACATTTTATATCAACATGTAGTTTGTATGACAATCATTGCAAGATAAATTATTCATGTGACAGTATATCGATATGACAGCAGTGACTCTTCATGTAATTGTGTTCACAACACTGTATAAGATATTTAACATTCGTGTTAGCATTGATTACTTCAACAGTTCACCGCCGATAGCAGTAGCATCCAATTGGAGTGTTAACTCATTGTTTAAATGTGTATAGTTATACTAACCTCTGATTTTTAGTTTTGCTTTTGGAGTGGCAAAAAGCCTAGTTTGGAAACGACACCCCAAAAGAGCCCTTAAGGCCTTATTTTCGGGCTGAAGAGGAAGCTTGAGGGGAGAGTTAGGTAAAGGATGGGAGCGCTGGCCTAGAGAAGGGAACTCTAGGGCCTAGGGAGAGGTAGGTTAGTTCAGGTTTGGGACAGTTTAGGGCTGTCACGGGTGCAGCAATGAAAGGGAGGGAGGAAAAGGGGTAGGCCGAAGGCTAAGGGGAAGAGTTTAGGTCTGAATATGGAAGGCTGAGGCCTAGGAGAGGGCCGTAGGCTGTGAGGCCTAGGGAGAAGGGAAAAAGGTTAGGGTTTTTAGGTTAGATTTTTAGGACTGTTTTTAGAGTTTTAGGATTTTATATTTTTTTTTTGGTTTTTAGGTATTCCTAAAACTCCGCCCTAGGGTTTTTTAGGTAGAAACAAGCAAGGCGAATTTGTAGGAGAGGGATGAAATTTTAGGGAGGCCAAAATTTAAAAAATTTAATTTTTTGATATTTTTAGGGTTTCAGAGATGAAATTGCAGACCTAATTCTAACCCTCATTCTACCATGAAAATGCAAAATTACACATGAAAATGCAAACAAATTTCCTTGAGAGAGATTTTGATAAGACAAGGGATTTTGATGGATGTAACCCTAACCCTAGGCCCAGAGGAGAGGTGGCTAGCCTCCCTCTTGGAGTCAATTTCTCCTTGTCACTAGACTAGGGCTTCTCCAACAACCTCTAGGGATCGTTGTGAGAGCCGAATCTAGGGAAAATATTGGAGATCCAAGGCCAAACTTGAGAAAATCTCCTCTGGTGAGCGTTTTCCACCATGCAAAGAAGATAGAAGGCAGACAAAAAAACCCTATTTAGAAAAATGCAGCTCTATGGCCACCATTCAATCATTCAAGAAGCAAGAATTTTCCTACCTTCACCAAGCAAGGCTAAAAACTAGACTTAGTTGAGCTTGTGTTGTTCCTACAATTCCTAGATTCCACCAAGCATGAGCAAAACCTCAGAAAAGCATGCAAAATTTGATCCACAAGAGCAAGAAGAAAATTCCCCAAGAGGTGTGCACCACCTTTCAAAAGACTATCTAGGGTAAAAGAGAAACATAATGATTTATCCCTTGTGTTATGATTTACAAATGAAGTAAGGAGCATAATTTATAGTGTTCTCAACTCACTTTTACAAAATAACCAAGTTGACATGCCAATAAAATGTCAATGTAAAAAAATAACCTAATACAACATAAAATAATAATATTTGTGGGTAACTTGGGGCATTTTCCCCCATAGTTTATCCATAACTACTAAAATGACTAATACTGATCACAAATCTTCACTTCGGAAGGTGGAGTGAGCAGTGGGGTTCTTCATGCCCCATCTAACCCCAATAATGTTGAAAATCCCTCAATGTCCCCCCCTAATAAGCCTGTGGGCCTCGTGAGCAAAGGTAATGTCATCAAGTAAACTGGACCGATGAAGGAGGGCGCTTTGCTTGAAAGGGACTAGGATGAGTGTATAAGGTGACTAGAAATGGAGGCAAGAGCCTCAAAGTTTGAATATTGTCATTGGTGTAGAAAACAAACAAGGGGTCATGTGAACCAGTGACCTGCCCCTAGGAGCCCCAGACACTAATCCAGGGTTAAAAACCCCAACAAAGGGCAGTCAACAATGACTTAAAGCCATTGTACTCCTAAAGGAAGTACCAAAGGGTATGACCATAACCACCCCTTAAACAGTGTCGATAATACCCCCATGATGGCCCTGAAGAAAAATGTGACCCCTCTCCCTAGGCAAAACATATGAAGGTGTGCTGCTATTGGTACCACGTAATAAGTCCTAAAGCTCAAGTTATGGTTTTTATGAAACTAAGAGGGAGGGTAATGCCATTACATCAAACCCTCTTTTGCTCTTTAGGTTGGCTCTTCTTTAGCTCAAGGGAAGCTTTCCTAAATTAGGATTACTAGAGCTTACATTAAAGTCCAAGGTGAAATGAAGAGATTTCTCTAGCAAATGATTTATGCTTTTCTTTTAAAAAATATGGGTGAATGGATTGGATACTAGTGTCTTATCCATTGGGAAAAATGGGGTCAATCAAGGCTCTTATAAGGCTTAAAGAAATGATTAAAAAGGATTTGGACTGAAAGCTATAAACCCCAATCACTCTAATTGCTTCACCAATTTTAAAAATCTAACAAAAGGAAAACCCTTGTGTTACTGCACAAATTAGTGTTAATTTTTCTAATCCCAACACCTAGATATTATATCCTAGTGATTTCTTTTCCTCAACAATTAAATGGCCGCTCACTGAATAATTTATATTGGTCGAAATTCATGAACAAATATTCAAAGAGCAGAAGCAAAATGGAAACAAATCTTCTCATTAACACACGCACAAAAAATTTATGTCCTTCAAATCTGATTTTCATTAAACTAATATCCAAGCATACAATGTCTCCCTTACTGGTAAAATGGCCCAATGAAGAAACTAAAATTAACAACAAACTTGGCAAATCTGTTCTCCCGAGAAAATCTCTTCCTACAAATCTACCCTAGAAAAAACCGCTCTGCACCTGTTGCTACCCTTGTATGGCTTGTACGGCCTATAAGCCTCCTATATGATTCGTATAGCCTACAAAAATCTACCTACGACCTGTTATATGACTATAAGAACCAGTAGTACGACCCGTACGGCTCATGTTGGGCATTACGACCTTTGCTACAACTTGCTAAGCCTTTACTTGCTGGTATGGCCCTGTACAAAGTCTTTTGGCTACTTTCCTCTTCTCCTTACCAAATCTAGAAAGTGAAAGTCTTTTCCACTCTCAAAAATGAGTCGTTGACTCAATGCTTGTGTATTGTGCCTCTTCTTCTCTCACCTTGGTTGTCTTTTATAATATTGAGATGAGCCAAAACCCTAACCTCCAATGTGACCAATGGTTGAGATTAGATCTCACCTCACTTGAGAGCAAGGGCTAAGATTCATCTAATTAACTTAAATCACTAATCCCAAAAACTTTGACATTTTATTAAATTAACCTCAATTAATTTAAAAATGACATTTAATAATTAAATTAATAAAGTGGATTTCCAAAGTTCTGAGAGGTATTAATGACAATTTCCACAAGTTAGACACAAACTCATGTGGAAATACCTGTCCAAGCTTCAAACTTCAACAATTAGCACCCTCTAATTAGGTCATGATGGTCAGTGTTAAGATTGACACCACAATGCACTTTGTCGCTATTGCAATGAATGAACTTCCTCCGTTTAGGTATTCCTTGGATGTGCCTAGCTTCCTCCTACCTACTAGGCAAGAATGGAACATAATCACCGGAGATGATATTTATAGATAGTTTGTGCAAGTTACTTGGATCAACCCACAGGTGGGGTTATGTCTTAAGATGACCTTCTATGCTACGCATTTCTTGGATTTGAGGGATAGTCTCATTGTTTGCCCACCTTACATGTCCTGCTCCATTGGGCGCATTGTCTTCGTATTCCTTTTGGCCAATTCAGAGTGGGATTTCACCATCTTCGAGTAGAGGTACATCACTGATTCGATCGGTGAAACAAGATCAGCCAGGTATGTCACCTTCGAGAGGTTGAGATCGAGGAGCACTTCATCTTTCGATGTCCTATTAACTATGAGATTCGCGGGCGATTTCATTGTCTTTTAAGGGACCTTCTTCTCATAGAACTTCATACTTTGACTAGATTCTTGAGATACCTCGATCAAAGATGTCTAGCCCTATACTTGCAGAAGGCCCTCCAGATTCGCTCCTTCACCTCCAACGACATTCTTAGTTGGTACCAGTCTCCACTTAGAGTATCACTTCCTTCTTTTCGATGCTTCCTTCCTCTAGAGGCACCAAGAGATAAACTGCTAGTGGCATTGACCTTGACCACTCAATTAGGACACGACAACCCACCTCCACCATTGCCCGAAACTAACGGCGAGGACAATATTGGTCCCATCCTGACAGTTGAAAGACCATCCAGGACGCGACAACAAGCTATCTCCTCCAAGAAATGGTGCACTACCCATTGTAATTTCTCTTTGAGTTCTTCCTCCACATAGAGTACTCTTTTGAGCTTCCTCTAGTAGGCCTCGGATGATAGAAGAGATACTCCCAATGATTCCAGTTTCCAGTGTGCCATGGCAGGGATAGTTTCTCCATTTTGCATCACGGCTTTCAGATCCACTCCCTTTATACATTTTTCCTTTCTTGGATCAACTCTCTACATATCTCTCTTTGTAAATTTTTCTCCAAGATCGATTCTCCACTTATGGAGTTAGGGTTAGATTTGAGTTATGCTTTTAGCTTTTATAGGAGCTACTTTTTTTATCATTGTATTGCACAGTTCCGTTGACCTACTTTTGTGGTCATTTATTGGACATTAATAAAATTATCTTGTCTTATCTCCTGTCTTTCTAGGTTTGCTCCTTTGGCCATGGGAGGATTCCCAGATGTAAAGAGAAATAGTTCTACAATGAGACCAACTCTATACAAGACCTTCCCACTTTATTAGTAGATTAGTGCCTTAATGGAGTCAACAAGATATTTAATAAATTCGTAATGACTAAGAATGTTTAGGAAAATGAAACAGTAAGGAACTGTTTTCTTACAGTAAAACCCAATGTAATTAAGATAAATATTCCATGAATGAAATATAAAGTAAATGATAAAAGATATAAGATGATATTTTACAATTACATTGCTTTGGGCTTTATAAGCCATTTCGTGCCTTTTGAATATAAGCCATACCTTTTGACTTTTCATATTTATTTAATTAATTATTTCTTAGTTAATAATTAATAATTATTATATTAATATTAATAATTATTATATTAATATTAATAATTAATATTAATATTTAATATTATTAATTTATGGTATGTTATATAATTTTTATATAACATTGCCTCTCTCTTAGAACGGCTTTGTCCTCAAAGCCTTATAATGTTGTCGAAACGTTCCTTGTTACGTCGTAGCTAACGAAACATGTCGATACAAACTTCTAATTGTAGAGCATAACTTTCAATATGTTGATGTATCAATCCATCCCAAAATGATTTGTTGTTCACTGTTGGGATTCCCTATTGATTTGATCTCAGGAGCTTTGATCACATTAGTACCATTATCTTTTGACATTTCCCTCTTTTTAGGATATCGGTTTTTATGACCGGGCTGTTGACAGAGAATTTTCACAATGTCATTTTCTTTTATGAGTGTCGTCTTTTGAGAATTGATCTGAGCTGGAAGTTGTATTTTCATCCCTTGAGGTTTTAATGTTTCATTTTGTTAATTTTCCAACTTGTTTTCTAACTGCATGTTGTCACTTTGAAACTTCTTAATCAATTCTACTTGTGACTTTTTTTCATCTTTGGGATTCTTAAGTTGTTTAAGATCTTCGTTATGATTTTCAATGCAACTATTTTCTTTTTGCTTGTCTAGAAGTTTTCCTTCAATGTCTTCTGTAGAGTTTTCTACCTTTCGACTATTTTTCAACTTCTTAATTTTTGTGACTAACGTCTTATTATGGTTCTTTAATCTGAAAATTTCTTCGGAATTATTGGATAATGCTTTATTACTTTTTGCGATCTCCACCTTGTGTGCCTTTTTAAAGTTGTCATTTTGTTGTAGAAGAAATTTTATCTGTTGTCGACACTGGCTGACTTCTAATTTTTGATCTTTTAATTTCTTTCGTATCTGTGTTAGTTCTTCATCCTTATCATTAACGATTTTGCTCAAGAGTATTATTTCTTCTTTATACTCGTTCAACTGTTTCTTTATATCTTGATTTTTTAATCTCTGATTGAAATTTTTTTCGTCTTTTAATTCCTTAATTTTCGTAGACAATTTTTCTAAATCATTTTTTTGGTCGAAAATTTCTCATTCTTTGAACTCCTTTTGAATCTCATGTATTTTAATCCTTATTTCCAAATTGTTATTCATGTCTCACAATTCATCATTGTGTCTTTGATAACACCTTAATATACCTTCTAATTTTTCTACTTGTAATTGCGCCGAGAGGCGCTCTACAGCCCAGTATGAGGAAGATCTTGTAACGTTTGTGGATGTAACGTTTCTCCATATTATGTCAGCCAAAAATAATATTGCCTAGTATGAAAGAGATGTTGTAACGTATGAGGGAGATGTTGTAACGTTTGTGGAGATCTTGTAACGTTTGTCTATATTATGTCGGCTATTAATATGAGGAATATCTTGTAACGTTTGTCTAATCTTGTATGATGGAGATCTTGTTATGTTTGTCTAATCATAATTTGTAACGTTTGCAACAAAAGAAAACTAAGAAATAAAAAATATTATGTTGGCTATTTCAATTTCATGGCTCAGTGGCAGTCATTAAATGTCAAGCAAATGCTCTCTCTCAACTTCCACTCGGTGTCTGCAAATACTCTCTCTCAACGCCTTATCATGTAATTATTTTCAACTTATTACTTCTTTTGCAACGAATGAAATGAATATTTTTTCATTTTTATTTACCATATTGAATGTATATGTGTCAGGCACCTTCGTTCTCTGAACGTGTTGGGAGACTTACTGAGGAAGTAATAGAGAGAATCAATTCAGTTTCAGTAGAAGATGGAGAATTAATCACTTCCCTCAATGATCTCATTCAACACCTTTGGAAAGTCGACAGCGTTGAACATTTGGGGATCGATAGGCATTTCTAAAATGAGATAAAATCAGCACTGGATTATGTTTACAGGTCTGTCACCATACCCTTTTATTTTCTCAGGCATGAAGTACATGATTATAACCACAAATTATTTTCTCCTACAGTGATTGAAGCGAAGAGGGTATTGGATGTGGGAGAGAAAGCGTTGTTACTGATCTCAACTCCTCTGCTATGGGGTTTTGAACTCTTCGACTATATGGATACCCGGTGTCTTCAGGTAGATCAAATGTCCACATTTTATTAGTACATCGCAGGTTTCTCTTGTTTCTACTTGCAAATATTGATTAGTAATACTTTAAATACTCGTAATATCAGATGTTTTGGAGCACTTCAAAGACCAGAAGGGACACTTTGTGTGTTCTTCTTCTTCCATTGAAACGGAGGGAGATGGGATGAGAAGCATCCTTAATTTAGTTCGGGTGTCCCTTATTGCCTTTCCAAATGAGAAAGTAATGGAAGAGGCTCAAATCTTCGCCACAACATATTTAAAGGAAGTCGTACAAAAGATTCTGGTTTCCAGTCTTTCACGACAGGTGAGGCAGGGGGAGCACTCAAAACAAATCCTTTTATATTTCGGTAACAAAGTTCTCACTGATCTAAAATCCTAAAAGTTCTCACAGACTTTTCATTCAAAAAAGAGCAAAGCTAAGATAGCATATACAACTCTGCGATGTTAAAGAACATTTGTTTCCTGCCACATCATTTGTTTATAGTTTCAATATTGTGGCTGCAGATAGAATACGTGATGGAGTATGGTTAGTGCAAAAATCTGCCACAATTGGAAGCAAGGAATTACATCAATTTATTTGGACATGACATTATATTTAACGACTACGCAAGTTATTTCATTTTAGCGTATCTTAAATTATATGTAAAATAGAGTAAATTATTTTAATTGTATATAGATTTATTTCGAGGATAAAATATTTTATTTTCTTTTAGGTCTATATAAAATAGAAGAATTTATTTGTGTTAAAGTACACTAAAAGTTCTTGTTGTAAACTCGTTTCCATGGTATTCCTTGTCTTTTGATGATAATTTGGCCTTTCTTTGATTTTAACTTTTTCGGCAATAATTTGTCTTCCTTTGACTAGAACCTCTTGTCTTCTTCTTATTAGGTTAAATAACCTTTTCCTTTTCCAAAAATAATTATTATTTCAAAATAATAATTATAATAATAATTATTAATCTCTTTTGATTTTTTTCCCTTTTTGTTTGTTTGTTTTCCCAATAGTTATTAATATTAATAACTATATCTATAATAATAATAATAATAATAATAATATGTTATTATAATTAATAGCAATATTTGTGTAATATTTAAATTACGTGTTGTTTGTTGTTGGAAAATAAACCATGTATAGTTTTTTTTTTTTGGACAAAAATGGTTAAAATTTAATTAAAAACTGGCAAAGGGGCTGCCAGGGCCTTACAAAGCATATTCAGATTCACTCTTCTGATCTTCCTTTCCAGCTTGATTCCTTTACTACTGCTGATCTTGATGGTCTTCCTTTCCTTATCCTTAAGGGATTGGGCAAAATGAGCTTCCTCCATTGACAATAAGCTGGTTTTTGTTTAGAAGAGCACCACAGTTGGCTTCGGCGTCCGGAAGACTGTTTAGATTCCTGAGCACATGCTGAGCCTTATAAATTCTGAAGTGAGAGAGGAGAAGGCTGACTTTCCTGAATATTTGGCCAAGATGAATGTCCGAGGGCATCTTCTTGGTATGAACCGCTTTAATTATCAGCCTGGAGTCCCCGAAAATATTAATCTTTTGGATGTTCAGATTTCTTGCCTGGATTAGGCCCTGCCACAGCGCCAGAATTTCAGCTTGGTTGTTGGAAGCATGTCCTAGGTCCCATGCATAGGACAGGTGGATTTTGCCTGTAGATTCAAAAATAATACCGCCTCCTCCAGCTTGCCCGGGGTTCCCTTTCGAGGCCCCGTCGAAGAAGAGACACCATTCATTTAGCACTGATCTCCATTTGATAAAGTCCATTTCAGCCAGTCTAATTTCCCAGTTGGCCCTGTGGGGCAAGTTCGTGGCTTCATTGTAGTTTTGAGCTGGCTGGAACTCCTTAAACCATTGATCTTCTTCCATAGAGAGAGGAGCCTTATTACTTTTGAGAGCCTTTGTTTTTAAAACTTCAGACAGCATTACCCGGGCTTTGATAGCGATTTGAGCTGGGGCCCTGCTTTCCTCCCTGAAGATTCTATTATTGCGCTCTAGCCAAATTTTCCATGACAGGAACCTGGGGATCCACATCCACGTGGTTTTGATAAGGTTTTTTTTACTCAGATCGTGGGGATAGAGGTAGAACCAACGACTTACCATCTCTACTGCAGAGCTGGGAAAACTGACAGCGATTGGACCAAGCAAAATTTTCCAGGCCTCTTGGGTGAAATCGCAGGCTGTGAACAAGTGATCTGCGTCTTCTTCAGCATTTTTGCACAATGGGCAGCGTGAAGGGCCAGCCCAGCCTATCCTCTTGAGTTTGTCATATGTGAGAATGCTGTCATGAAGCATTTGCCAGGTAAAAAAATCGATTTTGGGGATGGACGGGTAATGCCAAAGAGCATTCCACGGGCCTGGGTTGGGGGGAGCCCAAGGACGTTCCAGAATGGAAGCATAACCAGTAGAAGCAGTATATTTACCTGTGCCAGAGCCCCAGCCACGTTTATCTTTAGATCTGGCAGAGATGAGCGATTTTCCTTGGAGAGAGTCCAACAACAGCAACGCCTCATCCTTTAGCTCGTCTGGATAATCTCCCAGGTTCCAGCTTGCCCAGGATTCGTTTTCATCATGTCCCCATGAGGAAATATCCCACAGCGTGCTGCAATTGTTGTCAGTAAGCCAGATTTGGATGTTCCTTAGCTCGTTCAGGCTGATCAAGGGTTGATCTCCTAAAATAGAATCGTCCCAGATTTTTATATTTGCACCATTTCCAAGTATCCAAGTGAGCTTGGCTTTGAAGTAAGGCAAGACTTTTTTACAGAGCATGAAGATCGGAGAACCAGTCTGTCTTTTTGGAGGTTTATCTAGACATCTTTTCCTGTTGCCTGTGAAGTATTTTTTCTGGAGGATCTGCTTGCTCCAGGTATTCTTGCCAGAGATCATATTCCAGAGAATTTTTCCACCCATGGCTAGATTTTGGGTGGCTACATCTCTAATCTGAAGGCCCCCCTCAGTCTTTGGCTTTTTTATCTTGTCCCAGCTGATAAGATGCAACTTCTTATCATTATTTCGTCCCCCTTCCCAGAGGAAACGCCGGAGCAGCTCTTCAATCTTATTCGTTATGGTTTTGGGAGCTAACAGAATAGAACACTGATAAATAGGAAGACTGGTGAGGACAGAGTTAATCAAAACAATTTTACCTACCTTGTTGAGCCAGGATGCTCCCCAAGCTTGGATTTTGTCTTTGAGCTTGTCCAGAAGGGGCAACCAGTGGGCAACTTTAGGAGAGGCTTTGAAGATAGGGATGCCTAGGTAGGTAAAGGTGTCCCAGAATGAGATGCCTTCCATGTCAAGGATTCGGGAGATGTTCAGCATTTCGAGAGGGGAGCAGTTCCAGCCATAAACTTTACTTTTGAGGAAGTTTATTTCACTTCCAGAGCTGTTCATGTAGCAGTCAAGTTCTGCTTGGAAGTTCCTGGCTGTTCTGAGGTTGGCCACTCCCAGTAGCAGAGTGTCATCAGCGAACTGGGCGTGGTTTACATCCTTGACCTTGGGAGCAATTCTTATGCCGGAGAGAGCTCTGTTTTGGAGACTATTATTCAGCTGGAAACTTAGAACAGAAGCCTGGATGACATAGAGAACAGGGGAGAGAGGGCAGCCTTGCCTTAACCCTCTTGAGGCCTGGAAGAACTTCGTAGGTCGGCCATTGATTAGCGGAGCAATCCAGGGAGCTGATATGCAGGCTCTAACCCACTGAGTAAAATTCTGATTGAACCCGAAGTTTCTCATGGCAGCAAAGAGGAAGTCATGCTTGACTCGGTCAAAGGCACTGGCTAAGTCCAACTTGACTGCCATTCCTTTCTCTTTATTCCTATAGCTGGAATGAATGGCCTCTTGGACTAAGATTATATTGTCCAGAATCTGTCTGCCTCTGACAAACCCACCTTGGTTTTCCGGAATCAATTTTGGCAGAATTTTTTTGAGTCTGTTGGCCATTATTTTGGTTGTGATTTTGTAACCAGTATTGCAGAGGGAGATTGGCCGGAACCTATTGAAATTCCTGGCCCCTTTTTCTTTTGGAATGAGAGCCAGGAATGAGGAATTTGTGCTGCCTCCCAATTTGGAGCAGATCTGAGTCTTCTTGATCATTCTGTACAAGTCCCTTTTGATTATGTCCCAACAAGAGACATAGAACCGGGCTGTAAATCCATCCGGCCCGGGAGCTTTGTTCGGGTCCATGTTGAAGAGGGATTTTTTAATTTCACGGCTACTTACAGGATTGTTCAGTAGCTGGTTGTCCTCTTCACTTATCAGCTTTGGAATCTCTATGAGAGGGTATGAGTTCGGATCCACCAGGTCCAAGTCCGGGGCAGAGTAAAGCTTCTTGAAGAAGGAGTGGGCAGCCTCCTTGATGCCATTGTTGTCCTTTATAATTTGGTCTTGCAGCTGAATCTCATTGATGGAGTTGTATATTTTTCGAGCTTGGGCCTGCTTGTGAAAAAAAGTGGTGTTTTTGTCTCTAGCTTGAAGCCAGAGCGTTCTAGATTTGACTCTCCAGTAGGTTTCCTCCTCTCTGCACGCTTTTTGGTACTTCCTTTGGAGATCTGCTTCCCTATTGAGCAAGTCAAGGGTGATAGGGGACTCTTCCATGGTTAGTTGGTGCCATTCCAGAGCCTTCTGGATTCTTTTCCTTTCATCTATAGGGGATCTTAGACCTTTTGCCCAAGATTTCATATCAGCTTTGAGCCATCTTAATTTTCCTTCCCAGACGAAGAAGGGAGACCCCTGAATCGGTTCATTCCAGGAATTGTTCACAATGTTAAGGAAACCATCCTAATCTACCCATAAAGGACTGAAGCGGAAGGGGATGGGGCCTAACTGAACTTCAGGGGACAGGGTGAGCGAGATTGGTTTATGATCTGAGATATAATGAGTGTGGATCTTGGAGGAAGCCATGAGGCCAAGGGTAAGGAAGGCGGAGTGAATGAGAAACCGGTCTAGGCGGGCAGCAATATGGCCAGGCCCAAATCTTTTGTTGGACCAGGTGAACTTTCCTCTGTCAGGGGGGATATCTACAAGGTCCCAATCCAGCATCACATCTTCCACCCACTCTTTGGCAGGATCCCGGACTATTGATCCCCCTTTTTTTTTCTACTAGGGCTAGAGTTACATTTAGATCTCCAGCTACAACAAGATTCTCAGGGTTATGCTGGTTAAGGAAGATTTTTAAAGAATCCCAGCACTCTTTTTTTTCCACAAGAGAGACAGGAACATACAGATTAAAGATACTTACGTAGAGACCGGAGTCTTTATGGTATAGCTTGGTGAAAAGCCAATGCGTGGTGCCTTCTTCTTCTACAAGGTCAAGCTTTGCGGAGTCCCAGAAAGTTGCCAAGCCTCCCGAGGCTCCTCTAGCGCTCACAGCCCTACCTGGGCCTTTCTTCCAAAACGAGTTCCTTGCACGGAGGAGAGCTTCTTCCTCCATTTTCGTCTCCTGGATTAGGAGGACTTCCGGCCTCAATACTCTTACTAAATCCCTTATAGCTTCTTCTTTTAGGGAGGTGCCGAGTCCTCTGCAGTTCCAGGAGACGTATTGCATTATTTACCTGTTTGAGGGGTATGGCCCCCTTTCGGGGTTTTCCCAATCTTCAACCTGGATCTAGTGTTCATCATTTCTGGAATGGTGTGCTGTGAGCCTTGAACTACATCCTTGTAGGACTGTTCTTCCCTTCTTTTCTTTTTAGGCTTCCGTCCCCGCTTTGGTTGATTTGGAGAGACGGACGGATTGCTTGCTTCAGTATCACCCTCCTCCGAGGAATCAGCTCCTGTTTCTGAGCCCAGGCTGGAGTGATCCTTTGGCAGACTGGAGGCAGACCGATGGAGACCAGAATCGCTTGGGCTATGTGTCCCTGGAGCTTCACCAGCTTCTGTTCCATGTGCAGGGTTTTGGACCTCATTGGAAGTTTCTTGAAGGTTGGGCGCTGGATTTCCTTTCTTTGGTGGTTCTTGGATCGTTTTCTCCTTATTTTTGGTGTTGCTGAAAGTTTTCCCTTTCTTTGCTATCTGCCATCCTTCCGCATCTTCTTTTTCAGCAGCCAGTTTGGGACAGTATCTTTGGAAGTGTCTGTGCTCTTAACAGTTCCTGCATTTGAAGGGTAAGTGTTCGTAGTCCAATTTCTGGTAGTGGGTCCGGGATCCAACTGCGAGTTTTACTGCCTCAGGTAGGCCAGCTTCAAGATCCACTTCAACACAGATTCTGGCGCAGGAGTATTGTCCTTTGTTGTCGGCTTTATCAATGAAATGGACGATTCCGTTCCCTATTCTCTTCAGAGTGTCAAAATCCCAGCAGTGCATTGGGAGATTGGGGAGCCTGACCCACACAGGCACCTCTTTGGGGAGGTCGATCGCAGGGTCAAAGTCTGGCGTCCATTTTTTCAGGTATAGGCCTTGCGTTCCCATGAAATAGGAACCATTCCTAAAGACTAAATCCCGATCTTCTTCAGAGATGAATTCAAACACGAAGAACT